>CAXKVX010003986.1:0-25608 GCA_964058865.1 Eleocharis quinqueflora
CAAAAGCTTTTTACAGGTCATGAATGAGAAGGGAATAATTATTACCGAAGAAATAAATTGTTGCGACAAAACATCACTTTTACTGCGATATATCTGTACTGGAGATCTAACTTCCAAGTCAAATAAAACTGACCCCTTACTGGTCCCTACAGAGAGAGAGAGAGAGAGAGTTATATTTGTAGGATGTTTTTTTTTTCCGAGTTTTGTATATTATGGTCAGAGTATGTGCTCTAGAGGCTGCTGTAATGTGTACTTTATTTCATTTAATACATACCCTTGGCAGCTACTGCCAAGTTTTCAAAAAAAAAAAAAAGAGAGAGAGTTACAAAATTTGTCCAGAGCCCAGACCACAATAAAAACAACAGAAAAGGTTTTAGCCCCAAACAAGTTGGGGTAGGCTAGAGATGAAACCCAACCGGAGTAATTTTCGATTGGGTTTCATTTCCATGAGAATGGCTGAATTTTCACATTGGCTCGCCAAGCTTATCACAACCCTCCTTTTCCATACCACAACAATGAAATAATTTTGTTTTGCCGTAATCCTGACACTCTATCTAAGCAACAATGATGATGAACCTCAAATTGCCCCAGTATCCAGTTCAACAGTTCTTAAACAAAAAACCACTACACTTTTGTGGGGTTAATCCATGAGAATGGCCGGAATTTTACGTTGGTTCACCAAGCCTATCACAACCCTCCTTTTCCAGGCTTGGGACTAGCTATATTGGAACAACAAAGGCGGGCTGTTGCAGTTACACAGTTAAACAGAAAATATCAGGTCCAGAAAAATTAGCAAAAAGATGAAATAAATAACCTAAGGCTGCATGGGTCCCGGCAAAGTTGCAATCTGCAGTCCACACTGTACCATCCATTGCAAAAATGCATTCATAGCCATCCGAGCCAGTTGTGAGGAAATCTGACATAATATTTGTATCTAAATAGTAGAGCGAACCATTATATGCACCCGATCCGAGAGTTGTAACCATGTTTAATTTTTGTCAAGGAACACAGAGCATTAATGAAGATCTTTTAATCACGGTTGCTCATAAAAGTTACTAACTTATTATCATATTAGACATCAGGACACTGGAAATGCCACCTATACACTTCCTCTATTCGGAAATACCCAACTATTTCAGTGGATAAGAGTGATTTGTTGAGAAGATTTTATCAAACTATTTTTATATATGCTTTCGTAGAATGTATAAAAACTGTGGTCCAGTCCGCACCGCATCTTTTCATTATTCACAGGGAAGGCATAACCCACTTTTTTTCCTCCAAGAGTTCATGTGATAATTGGAGATTTGAAGTTATCATATTTACAAATAACACTATTTTTTCTCATATATACAATCAGCAGTAGGATATTGTTCTTAATTGCTAATGCCAAGATGTACACCTATTATTTTTTTTATTTACCCCAACTATTTTATCCCTTCTTAAGCCCAGATGGAGCTGAAATAATTTTGCACAAATAAAATGCAGATCCAGGCTTTTCATAAGCTGCTTGTAAAGCAACTTAATTGAACTATCACGAGGATAACTGGCACATCTTAGTCATCTTTTTCTTAAATTAATCTTCATAGTAAAAGCAGGTTAGGATACAATAGATGATCACTCGAACCACCGCAGAGTTTCACGCAAGAAACTTCAGATGGGAAGCTCAAATTTCGACTGAATGAAAGGGATGGAATTGTGTAGTTGGAGAAACATGAGGCTTCATTCTGTGATAGCGGGGGCCACACCGATTCTGCAATAAAATGGTGTCCCTCAGGATTGTCTACCTGAAAAAAACTATAAAACATAGTGTAAGGTCACTAACTTGAAAATAATCAAATTACACAACTGTTAAGCACATAAAAGGATACTAAATATGGAAGTGTTCCACCCCAAAGCAAATATTACAGTGCGCAAAGACTTCTGTACTAAAAATGTCACTGCCAGTACACCACCTAAGCAGAACTTCAGAAGCATTGCAGTGTCCTGTTTAATTGAACATCAAAGGAAAGAGAAAAAATGAAAAGAAAAAAGACTGCTCACACCTTAAAGAACCATTGCTTCTCCTAGCTGCTAAAAATAGTGCATCTTTGGTACCAGTTTGTGTATGTAACTGGATGGGAACTCTTTCAATTGCAGTGTCCACATTGTTTGCACCCTGAAACTTCCATACCTGTAATAGGCACACAAAAGCATGGAAGGTTTCCATTAAAATTTATTGAGGTTCAGTTGAAATTGAATTGAGAGTCAGCATCTTCTCGATATGAATTCAGTAATATTCATCAAACAAAAAAATAAAAGATTGGTAAGGATCACCAACAGGAAAAAGAAAACTAAGAGAAAAACTAATCCAATTAAGCTAACTCAGATATGTTTCAACCAAGACTGTGCAAACTTTCAAGATTAAACTCTGGGACAAGAGAAGGTAAATTCAACCTGCTAAATCTACATATGAACCGAATACAATCTGAGTTAATCAAATTGGTACCTTTTTAAGATGATGAATGGTCCCATTTTCATTCTTAGACAAAATGGACGTGTGCATTTGAACTTTAGGTGCAGAAGTTTTTTCAAAACTAACAATAGCATGCAATCAACAAATGCTACAATAAAAAATTAGAGTCCTTTAAGATGTCACAGTACTCTAATTTTTTTTTACAAATTAAACTAAATCACTGTTCTATGGGCTTCTTCATTTTTCCAATATACTTACAAATTACAATATTTATATAAATTTCTCGATTCCATCATAAAGAATACAAATTCAGCATGAAGAAGAACCAATATACTATTGCATCCATAGAGAAAATATTAGTGACAAACATGTCGAACTTTGCAATCGTGTATACTGAAATTATCATAGAATTGAATCATACACAAATAAGTTTCTTACTTCCAATATAACACTAATTCAGCAGGAGAAGGAACCAATGTTAAAAGAAATGAAGAGATGACGAACATACTGTAGGCTGAGAAGCTTTAATTTCTTCATACTGCTTGTGAAAGTCATATCTTCTTGAGCTGAACAAGATATTTCTTCCATGAGTTTCTCTTAAACCAAGAAGATGACTAACTTTTATCCGTTTGTCCTTCCTAATCACCTCAATTTTACTTTCCTGTGCAAATGGTTTTATAAGAGTTGTTTTACATATATACACACAGAAAATTTTCATATCCAAAGAATAGAGGTAACCACTGATGACCTATTGATTTTTGGGTATCTCCAAGGCTGTACAGAGATGCCATAATCCTACAAAAAGCTTATACTGCATAATATAAACTAAAGTTTGCTACCAATAGTCAGGACACCAAAAACATCTAGAAACTAGAATTAACAAACCACCAAAGTTATGCTATGTTTGGATAAAGATTAGTTGAGATAACAGAACAAGAAAAACCTTTGCGCTTCTATTCCACAGTATCTTCAGGAACTGACAAGTAATTTAAAAACAACTAAAATAGTAGCTGACCTTTTTAGAAGAAGAACAAGTGGCCAAAGCAGCACTAGCTGTGCGCTTAGAGCCAGGAATTGGGCCTTTTACTGGAAAATACCGATTTTTCTCTGCATCATAATAAAATCCAGGCAGATCTGCACAAACAATGATTATACTGGCATCAATAATATATATTTTTTTCTAAATTGGATAAGAAATCAGCACTTCAAATTTCAAAGTGCGTCTGTGCAAGATGTGTGGCTCAGATGAGGATTATACTAGCAGTACGACACCAGTGCGAAACTGACTAGTTTCAATAAATGGGAGAACTCTGATAGAAACAAACAGGTATTGTATCAGTAGTAAGTTTTCAACAGACTGGATTAAGTCTCAATACCAGCATATACAATCTCAGTTCTGTCTTGTAGCAAGCTTACTGGTATTGTACCAGTACAAAGCTAAAAGCAATAACAGAACTAAATGGCAATACCGATAATAACAACAATATTACACGATAACAATGTACAACTATTACAAGCAACAATTATACTTCGAGGTAGTATTAGTAAGTTCAACCTTTAGGCGCCGCCATCGTTCGAGAGAAGAAAGAGGCTCCAATTAAACTGAGTTCAAGCGGCGGTGCTTTTATCTCTTTCTAATACGTCGACTCCTGTCGCCGGCTGTTGTCTAAGTTTTAGAAAGGAGGTGAAAAGAGCGGTAGGGAAGAGAAATTCACATTAGGTATTCACGTAATTTTCAGATTTGTCGCGCGATTCAAGTTACATGAACCGTTCGTATCATACCGAATAGAAACAAAATCTTCTAGGAACTTTTTGTTTCACTTCTGATCTGAATCGTTAAATTAAAAATCAACTGTTCTAATTAGTAGTATAAAAACTTTTGATTATATAATTGACGATCGAACTGATCTCTGATCCAACGATTCTGATCAGAAGTAATCAGAAGTTCTCCCCTGGAACTTAATAGAATTCATACACGGGTTCCCACCGAATATATTCAGAAAATAGGCTGGTATCCTATGCTGAAAATAGGCTGGTATCTAATGCTGCACGAGTCGGCGTGTCCGTATCTGTTGTTATTACGAGCAAATAATTTGGTTATGTTATTTCTCTGCTGATCGGATAATCTATACGAACGACAGAGATGAATTATACAGGACTCGTTATATTATATAAGTTATTTGTTATATCGAAAATGAACGATCAGATATGAAATAACAGAATTCTGTTATACTTTAGAAATAGCAACATGAATGAAATTAGTGCGGCACTTTTTTTAGAGGCGAAGTCCCGAGTTTATACATACGGAAAGAGCAGGGATAATGCACACCGCGGTTCATAGTCTCATAGATAAAATGGACTTGATCATATTGAATATTTATATAATGAATTATTTCTTGATATTGATTGAAGTTCAGTCAAAATTTAATTGCTAAAATTGAACTAGACTAATTGTGAACAAATTATTAACAAATTATGAACTAATTGCGATTAAATGTGAAATTAAATGAAAATATGTTCAAACATTCTAATAAATTAATCAAATTCCAACTCTCTATTTCACAGAGAGAACTAAGTTATTCGCACAAAGAAAGCTAAGTTATTCAATATATTGATGAAATAACTTTCATTTAAAAAGAATTGTGAATTGTGGTGTCTAGAATCAGATCCGCATAGTTAGCTTATGGATAAATAGTGAATATTATTCGATTATAAGATGAACTGAACATAAACTGAATATTAGTAGATAATTTTGATTTGATCATGAACTTCAACTTCTAATCGGCAGACTGAGCTGGACATGAACTGAAACTCATCCATTAGCAACCCTGAACATTTTCTCTTCGGAGATAAGAAGTTTGTATTTAAATCGTCGGACAAAAAATTAACGGTCCTGATTAACAATATAAATAAATTTTCTAAATCATACCATCGATGATCACGATGATCGAATACTGATTTGTAATCCGACAATTCTGATTAACTCTCAATTGTGTCGACAGATGATACGGATTCAGGACTCCAGGTTATACGAGGTGAAAATATATTGATTTCTCCAAATTTTGTTGGGCTGTGTCTGGGCTGTGTCTGGGCTTTATTCTGTGATTAATTTACATGCGCCGAAGTTTCTAAGTGGATTATTTCTTATGTAAATAATTTGGGCTGTGCAAATCGCTATTATTACTAGTATACCATTATTATTTTATACAAAACAAAAACTAATCAGAGAGAACCAACCGACTCTAATCTGAATTCAAATCAGCTGCAGCGCTACACGTCCAGCGCAACTAATTTGGACTTTTATATCGCTTTGAGATTCGTACAAACTAAACTTTAAAATTGCACTCTCTGAATCAAATCTGGACCGTTCTTTACTTACAACGCAGTAAATTATAGACGCTGCGCTGTAGCAGATTTGGATCCACTCTAATCAATTAGCAGGGATCCAGCATGAATCAGGGGGGCACTTGCCTCTCCTGAAAAAAAAAATTGCAAAAAAATTGTGTATTTGTACGATTTGTCAATTTTTTTACAAAATCATCATGTATATTTAAAAATCTACGTCATTTTGTCCCTTCGAAAAAATTATAAATTTTGCCTCTCGTGACGGAAAACCTGAATCCGTCCCTGTTCATTAGATCAGACGGTTGAGATCTGATCAGATCGTGATCACAAGGTCGTACAGTGCAGACAGGCTTAAGAAATCTACTCCATCCGATCATTCTAGAAGTAATGGCATGCAATTTGTGGGAAGTATGATTTGAACCCTTGCATGCAAGTATGCAACTAAATGGGATGCATTGCATGCAACTAAATGGGACCCACAATGCAGTGAATTGTTACACATGTTTTCAGTACAAAGAAAATGTAAAGCGATCCAATTTCACCATCTTCATCCCCTGGTGATATACTGATATCTTCTCCCAGGATAGCACACTATATGAATGGCTTGGCAGAGGCGAGAAGGTGAGGGGGAGAGGAGGAATTCACTGCAGTAATATAACTACTTCACGTGGGTCCAGATCGTTTATTGAAACTTCACATTCGTACGTACGAATTTTAAAATTAAATGAAAGGTTTAAATCCACATATATAATAATTGTAGTACTATAACAGATACGAACCCGAGAGATATAGAGGGTACTTTTTACTTCATTTTTAATCAGAGATAATATTTATGAGTTTTTTATCAAATAATTATAATTAGTCTTTCATAACTTAATTTGATAGATAGATAAATAAGAAACAAATAGAAGAGTTGAGCGACATACTGAAGTATTAAAGAGTAGAGGGAAAAAAATATGAAATTAAACAAGTCTCACGACATAGGAGAAATTAAGCCGAAAACCTTGTATACAATGCTACATACAATAGATTACTTACAGTTAAACCAAGAAGAAATTTGATATCTACACTGAATTTTTCTGTACACAAACTGCGAACGCCACTCATAATGGTTCTTTTTCCTTCTTTTTCTTTTTCTTGTAGTTCTGTAGCATCTCGTGCCTCTCAATAGGAGAAGCAGAGAGAACCCATTTGCTAAACTCGATCTCTCTCATTCCCATGAAGGAAGCGACACGGCTGAACTCTTTTATTTTCCTCTCTTCTCTCCCAGCTTGATGCCTAGTTCTGTGGCTTTTGTCAGCTGTGTTACTAGAACCATCAATTTCATGGCTGTTATCTTCTGCACTTGTGAAATGACGAGATTTTGCCACGCCCATATTTACAATATCTTCGTTTCTATGAGCATAAACTATGCCTGCAAAAACACATAATAACTGAATTAGAAAATTAGTTCCGTATCATTTTACTATCAAATTTTGAGGTTATATGATATTACGAATTTAAAACATCATAGTTTTCAAGAATCAATAGGATATTTGTCATCTTGGTTATTAGATTCTGGAGGAATACTTGGCATTTAGTTTCTAACATTATCCCAAGAAAGTTCCCCAAAGAGGAAGTACAGGATAACCACCCCAAGGGACCCAACCCCCCAAAAGCACCAAAACAATAAATAAATAAAATAAAGAGAAAAAAACAAAAATAGTAAACAAAGAAAAAATAAGTAAATGCAAATTATGGGCAGTTGTGATATGTAAGAAGGGTAATCATACCCAAATCCTCAAGGTTGGTGGCCTGGTCAGTAGCACGTGCTTCATTATCCATATTGGATCCCGCCAACTCTGCACTCGCGATACGACTATCATCTACTGTGGAACCTATTCCTACTAACTTTGAAGCGGTGTTTTGCCCTTGTTTTTCATGCATCTCAATGATCTCACTTGTGAAAAGCTTCTCAGACAAGTCCCGAAACAGGTTGGAGATGCCGAACAACTCGCCTTGGAACTTCTTATTATCCTACAAAAGGAACAGTATGTGCATGATAATTCTTTCCTAGCTGTTTTATTGGGCAATAAACATCAATGATTACACTGAACCTAGCAATTACCCATAATACTGAATACCAGACTACTACTAGTACTAGTCGTGCCCAAACAGAACTCGGTCCCAATTCAGTTCAAGTCAAACAGATTAACAGACTACTAATCAATAATCATAATAGTCGTACCCAAACAGAACATGGTCCCAATTCAGTTTAAGCCAGTAAATCAATTTGTATCAGGATTTTGACCATACAAATTGGACAAAAGCACTACCCATAGAGGGTTGCAGTTATTTTTAATAATGACATATACCTGAACACCTTCAAAGTATCGTGTCTCCATCTTCCCTGAAACTGCAATGTTAGACAGCTGCTGTTTGTATATTTGTCTTGTATATATTAGTTCTTCAAGTGAACCGGCTGCCAGGAGACGAAAAACCGTGACATGACGTTTCTGTCCATACCGGAATGACCGATCTTGGGCTTGTAAATCCTGTGCTGGGTTCCAGCTTGGGTCGAATATAACAACCCTATTTGCACTCACCAGATTTACACCCAGGTTGCCAGCCCGAGTTGATATTAAAAAAACCTGAGAAATGATCAACATAAGGATGTTAAGAGATGTACATGTGGGTGTGTTAACAGGCAATGAGCCAGAAATTAATTTTCAAGTGGGAAGAAACATATTCTAATATTAGCCGTAGGACATAGATCTCCACTCAAAAACAAGCACAATATTTGCATTTTCTTACTAAAATATCATAGTGAAAACAAAAAGGAAAAAAATAGATTTTTTTTCTTCAGCTAAGGTGAGCAGGTGCCCCACCTTGCCAATATATGGTTCCACCTCTGGTTGTTCATAACCTCTTTTGTTGCACATTTCTTTATCTTTGTATAGAAACTTAATCAAAATACACTAAAAGCAAAGTACCTGTTTGCTAGGACTCTTGTTGAACTCATCAATTAGATCTTGACGAGTGTTCATGGGGGTGGAACCATCAAAGCGTGAAAAGCAGTAGCCCTTCCTTATAAGAAACTTCTCCAATATATCCAACATCCTTAATTATACAACAAAGAATGGTTAAGACAAAGCTCATATATTGAAGCTGTTTAAGGTTGGTTAATCTTGTAAAAGGAAAAAAGATGAAACAAAATGATCTCCTGAAATGCAAATCTGAAGAGAAGTACCAAGGTTGTTTAGAAAGGAAAATAAAAGTAAAGGAAAGGGACTATAAGCAGTTTACATGTCTGTCTGCATGAACAATTTTAACGGATCAAAATAAGGCTTAGCTGGAATAGGTAGCATATGAGAATCCAAAATATGTACGTTTCATAAGAAAAGTCCGTCAAATATTGTCTTTTGAATTTTGATGCAAAAAAAGAAAAGCTATCTGGAGCAAACTACAAAATGATATTAAAAGTGGTCCACAAAATATTTCCAAGTTACAATCTAAGCTCACATGTATAAAGGTTCCGAACTTTTATTCATGCATATAACTATTTGTTATGCATCTGGTTTTCCCTACCACCACACCTTAGTCAATAGTTGATGAGGAATCTAGTCAGCACAGATGGGAAATGACCCGTCATTGATTAATAGATATCAAATTAAAAGCCACTTTGTTCACTCTGCATTTAAGGTATTACCGCCTTTTAAATAAAACTGTAGCTAAGACAAAATCATTAAATTATAATGCAAATCAAAATGGGGCCTTTGGTACTTTATAAGCTGAAACAGGCAAAACATAGTGCAAATCTTCCGGGTTTTTATTTTGAGGTTGTAGCCAAAAAGACCACTGATATTTATAGGTTCTTTTGCTCCATGCACCCAACAAAGGGATTTAAAATATTATGAAGAAGAGAAAGTGGTTACCTGACAGAATAGCTGAAGAGAAGAATTTTGTCGCCCTGAGATGTCCATAGAGCCAAAAGTTTCTCAAGGGCTCGCATCTTACCACAGTGCTCTGCATCACTGAGTCTCATGAAACTCTCGCTCTTGCCACTACCACCAACCAAGTCCACATCAGTGCCAAAGACAGCTGATGCCAGCTCAGCATCCTTTTTCTGCTTCTCTGGTTCATCTTTGGGATTTGGCTTTATCAATTCCAGATGATTACTAATCTTAAAGAAGAAAAAAAATAAGTCTTTAAGTAAAGGGCTAAAGGCATCAAACAGGTTCGGTTTCAGGCTGTAACAGAAACAGTACTCATCTACACCGCCATTAGCACGTCCGAGCTTTGCTGTTAAGTTTGTGTTAGCTAGTGTTAATTCAATAACCATAGGTATTATTAGCCCAGTTGACTTCTGGTTCAAGGATTATTCAGTTAAATTTAGATTCGGGTCAGGTATATTCTGGGTTTTATATTAATTTCCAGAGAAAATAACTTTTAGATAGTGATTGAATTGCTTTCATGATAAATAGTTCTTGGATGATATTAATTCTAAAATCCTACACAAGTACAATTGTGCCATGTCTAACAACAGGTATCCAACAACTACACTTGTTGACAAATCATGACAACAGTTTTGCTTTTCTTTTAGCATTAATAATTCAAATTGCAAATGACGAAGTCAACAATTGACCTCATACTATGTCATGTGCAAAGCATATGTGCATAAAACTTTAGCAATCATACATAGAAGATCAACAAGTTGAAATAGCAATGGTTTAATTGTAATTACTCCTCTGAGGTGATTGTCTTGTCCCTTGATCTCATATCAAGTGAACTCCAGACTATAATTTTCAAATATGTACAATGTACTGCTTGTAACATAAAACATTACCAAAGTTGGTTTGTCACTTTAAATTTGAAATTTTATATTAGCATATTACTGACACAAAATGAGAAGTTGTTATCATGGTCATCAAACAAGGAACTGTAATCGGATACCTCCACTTATAATTGCCATTTTAATTTGGTCCAAAGAACAAAATCAAAAGCACCTGTTGGAGTTTCATAAGGCAAGGGAGTACAAGACAGAAGGGGCACATAGCACACCCATCAGGATTATCCTTATGCAAGTATGACCAAATCACCCCTTCAGGCACTGTTCTTTTACAGCACTCAACCTGGGGTAGTGGGCCGCCACAGGAACATGGCAAATCCTTGTTTATAATACAGTGTACATCAGGCTGGTTTAACATTCTTCTGTAGGCTCTTTTTTGTAAGTCACTCATTTTACAGAAAACCACATTATCTTCCTTACCAAGCATTAAATGTCCAATTGTCTCTTCCTTGGTACGTCTCAGTAAATATCTTTTGAGTACTGATACAAGATGTGCTTTTCTCTCCTCTGCTATTTGAACAAACCTATCAGGGGCACTAAGCCTCTGGCCAAGCTTTAGTGGTTCATCATAGAAACCTCTAAAATGATCGCGATCGCCAAGGCAGCCAGGTACAACCCAGTCAAAGAGGTTAAACAACTCCATTATTTTATTTTGCAATATGGTACCAGTTAGACCATAGCGCTTCTTTGTTTTTATCCCTTGGACCGATATGTACAACTTTGATTTCTCATTTTTCAGACGGTGAGCCTCGTCAACTATCACCATTTCCCATGGGATTTCACATAAAATGTGGTCCTGGATTCTAAAAGTGTCAAAGCTTGTGATCAACACTTCGATGGCGTGAGATTCTACTTTTTCAAGGACTAATTCACGATTTGGGCCATGGTAAATAGCCACCTTAAACTCAGCCCATTCGGAGAACTCATTCTCCCAATTTTTAATTACCGAGGTGGGACAGATGATAAGTATTGAGCCAATTTGTCCTGTTGACTCACTCTGTTCAGGTATTTGTTCATTTTCAGGATCTCTTCCAATTACTGCAGAGAGAAATGCAATTGTCTGGATTGTCTTTCCCAAACCCCTAAAAGAAGTTAAGTAAGATATCAAACAAGGAGACCCAAAGTAAAACTAAAGCAGATTATACGAATGTCAAAAGTATAATCTTCTTTCTGGATTTCAATAATCAGTAACCAGGTTCCAGAGGACAACATGAACAAAATACTTCATATTTAAAAACTATTGTGTGCTTGTGACAGTAACTATTCTGATTATCCACCTAACTGACATATGTAATGTACAACTTACATCTAGCAAGCTTAGTTTAAAAATGTCATGCCAACTTACATGTCATCTCCCAGTACACCACCATGGTTGTTCCTGTACAGATTATACAAGAACCTCACGCCATGTCTTTGGTGCTCAAGCAACCTACAATTAATGGACGCCGGTACCTGCAAAGATACAGCAGCAGCAGTAGCATCTTTTTGTAAAAAATTGAGGTTTGAGTTGGGGATTAAGACTCAATTTAGGGTTAAGAAAACAAATTTCACTCAAAACCATTACCTGAACAAGTGGGAATTCACCAGGTGCAGATAAAACCAAGGGTTCATAGGGGCCTGGTGCCTGAATGCCAGAAGGCGCAACAGGACGCCTCCAGTTAACCCTGACATCCTTGACCTCTCCACCATCATCCTCCTCCTCCTTTTCATTTTTATTTCCTCCTTCAGACTTCTCTGCATTTCTCTTGGGAATCAATAGGGAGGGGGAGGTATCGGGCAACTGGAGTCGCTGGAGCTGTTGGAAGAGAGACGACTTGGGAGGCTTCCGAGGAGGAAATTGAGAGGGAACCGGAGGATGTAATGAAGAATCGCGCGCGCCTTCGTCTGGGGTGGGTAAGGGTTCCTTTGGAGGTAAAAGAGAAGGGTTCGGATCGAGGCGGAGGAGTTGGTGAGCGAGAGAGGATTTGGGAGGTTTGCGGAGAGGTGAGGAGGGCTGGGAAGAATATGATGATGAGGTGGAGGTGGAGCAGGGGCGGAGCGTCTCCTTCAGGCTGTGAAACGACATGAATGAGGTTTGGAAAGCGGTTCCTTTCTCTTTTTCTTTTGATTTCTTTTAAATGATATAATCGTTGGATTTTGGGAAGAAGTTCAGTATTCAATTCAAACCACGGTGTCGGTGCTTATATTATTATTTTTCTGATGGTCGCTTTGTCTTAATATTTGATGGTGCTCTCTTCCGGAGGAAGATGGATCTACACTACATCTACATGAAACCGTATTCGTGAAGTGGGCCGGGCTCTTATGATGAAAGTGCCTATGCGTTAGCAGCCCAATATAAGCATCTCTATTTAAACCTGTCAAGCATTCAAAACGTTTACGGAAGAGAGCTCTTACATTTAATGTTTCGTTTAAGGAACGAAAATTTTGTTTGTTACGTTTAACGTTTCATTTAATATACGTAAAAAATTTCTATTCCGTGTAATGTTTCGTTTGAGTTAAACGTTACAAACGTTAAAAACGATAATTTTTTTTCATTTATAACATAGCAACAACATCAATTTTTTTTGTTTATAACACTCCAAACATCACAAAATTGCAAGCAAGTTGAACATAAAATTGAAACATAATTTGAAACGTAGTAAAACATACAAATACATCCTGACATCCATACAAGATGCATCCTAACATCCATAATACAAGATACAACACTAATTAAACAATTAAATAAGTAGTTTGAAACCTAGAGCACATTAACTCTTTGAACTCAACCCAGATCTTAACCTATCTTCTTAGAGTAGTACCAATCTCAGCCAATGGCAAAATATTTAATGAAACACATTGATCATCACTGAAGGTCACAAGTTAAGATCCAAGGAGCCAAAGAGTTAATAAACTCCAGGCTTCAAGCATACAACACAACTTAAACAACTACATAACATCAACTAACCAACTGCCAAGCACAACACATAAGACAAACTGCCAAGCACAACACATATTGCAAACTACCAAGCACAACACATAGTGCAAACTGCCAAGCACAAAATATTCCAAAATGGGACTAACAACTTACTGACAGGTCCTCAACCCTTCAAGTAACTTGTCATGCTCCACTGGTACCAACACTGGCATTCGTTACAGCATCATCAGTGGACCAAAGAACTTCACCAAAGTCCCCACCATTTTCTGAATATAACACAACAATAAATAATTGTCAGAAATGATGAAAGTATAAATAATTAAACAATAGAAGGATAGGGTTAGAGAAAGTACCGGTAACTGAGGCTTTGAGCCAATCCTGAGCACATATAAGAGTCTCCACCCTTTCATCATTCAAGGAGCTCCTCACTGGGCTGAGAGTTCTACCACCAATACTAAAGGTGGACTCAGATGCCACAGTAGAGATTGGGACTGCCAATATATCCCTTGTAAGCCTAGCAAGAACATGGTACTTGGCTGCCTTTAACCTCCACCAAGATAATATGTCAAATTCAGCATCCAACTCTGATTCATCTAATGCATCTTAAAGATACTCCTCCAACTCTGATTTTTGGGGTTCACATACCCTTTTACCCTTGATAAAATCCCTCAGTCCAGCCCTTGTATCAGTTTCCACTTCAAGCATAGCAATTTGCCTACATAAAAAAACAATTTAATTATTAGTTAACTTGCATCAGAAAATAAATAAGAAATAAAACATGAAAGGCAGGATGTACCTCATTTGTTGTGATGAGCTAGTTGCTTGGCTATCTATAGACTTAGAGTATGCTTCAACATACTCCTTGAACATTGCAGTCATGCATTTATTCAAGTTGTCCATAAATGTAACATAGGTAGCAGGGTACATCTGCTTCATATAGTATTCAACAACATGCAGCTTTGATCTAGGATCAAGCACACATGCAATAGCTAACAGCATGTTACCAATTGTCCAATACTTGTCCCACTTCTCAAACATAACCTTACCCATCTGAACTATGAAAGGATGTGAACTTGTGTCCATTTTCTTAATACTCAAATAAATCTCACAGAACTCAGGAAAGAAAAAGGTTGATGGTTGGATACTTGATTCCACTCAACTTGAGTGTGGCACTATAGAATATCTTTAGGCACCCAAGTAGTTCATTTTATTCCAATCAAGTGCATATGGGTCAAGAGTGAAACTCTTGTTAAGAGTAGCAAACCTAACAGAATACATGTGATGTAAGTTTTGAGTTTAAACAATAAAACAGAAAGAGTAGGAAACATGAAAGAAAGAGAAAGAGAAACAGAAAGAGTACCAAACCTGAGAATGGCATCTTTCAACTCAAAAGCCAACTTCAACATAGTGTAAGTTGAGTTCCATCTAGTCTGCACATCTCATGCAGGTTTTTAATACAGAGCCTTAGCCTGAAATTGCAAAGAGAGAGAGAAAATAAGTAATTAAACTTATACAAGTATGTAGGCAATAGAAAACTACTCAATTTAAATAACTCGAGCTACTGCCAGCTGAAATCTTTCCATTCTTGCATGCGAATGACGAATGTACTTCATCGTATCGCGAATGCAAGTTATCTCATCACCCAATGCAGCAAGTCCATCTTGGACTATAAGGTTTAAGATGTGGCAGCCACATCTTTGTTGAAAAATTCCCCCCTCAACAGGTAATGCCTCTTTGATTGGTGTGGTATTAAACATAGCCTTGATGCAAGCATCATTGGCACTACTACTATCAAGTACTAGACAAAAGGCATTTGTGTCCATATTCCACAACACAAATCTCTCAAAAATAGCCTCAGCAATGGCAACACCAGTATGAGGACTTTCCAAAGGGCAAAATGCAATCACTCTCTTTCTTAAGTGCCAAGTGTCATCAATGTAATGGCATGTGAGAGCCATAAACCCCCTATCTCTACCCTTGTTGGACCACAAGTCACTAGTGAAACTAAATTTACAATCTAAGGTTGCCAATTGCTCATACAACATAAGCTTCTCCTCAGTATAAATGTTCAGACAATCTTGCCTTAGAGTGTTCCTTGTTATCATTTTAAATTCTGGTTGCAATTCCCTTAAAAATTCCCTCAAAAAGTAATGGTTTACACAATTAAAAGGGTAATCATGGGCAATTACCATTCTAGCTAAGCCCTTTCTGGATCTCATTTGATCAAACTGCCAAACAACAAGCTTTGGTGCTGAAAAGCATGTTTAGAAAGTCTTAAGTTAGAAAAAACAATGGATAGACATAAGAAAGAGAGACATAAGGTATTCAAGTGTACCTGCAACAGTGCCAGCCTCCAGCATTCTTTGCAACACATCAGGCTTGTATTTTTTTGAGTTAGGGATTTTCTTACAAGCCTTGAAAGTGTGATTTTTCAAAGAGCTAGTACCTCTTCCTTTCCCCATTTGATAAACCTTTTCACAATACAGACATGTGGCATCATAATAGCCATTGGCTTTTCTTTTTCCTTTTGTATAATGCTTCCACATGAGAGAGGTCATGACCTCTCTCTCTTTTCTCTCTTTTTTTGTTTCAGGATCTTGACCTTCAGGTGCAGCTGCTGCTGCACCACGGTCTTGAGCATCAGTTTGGTGAGCATCAGCTTGGATCCTTTGAATTTCATCAAGGGTATATATTGGATCTAAGCCCATGCTACAACAAGCAATTTCAAGTAATTTCAATTCTAACTAGCAATTTCAAGTAATTTCAATTCTAGCTAGCAATTTCAAGTAATTTCAAACAATTTCAATTCAAGCTAACGATTTCAAGTGACAATCAGAGCATAACAAGCAATTTCAAGTAATGTAAAGCTAGCATAACAATTCTAGCTAGCAATCAAGTAACAAGCTAGCAAAATAAGACATGCCAGTGCCAATTTCAAACAATTTCAACATCAGCTAGCAAAACAATTCTAGCTAATTTCAAGTAATTTCTAGCTAGCAAAACAATTCTAGCCAATTTCAAACAATTTCAACAGCAGCTAGCATTTTCAAGTGACGATCAGAGCATAAAAAGCAATTTCAAGCTAGCATAACAAACAATTTCGAGCTGATGCTAGCAATCAAGTAACAAGCAATCAAAATAAGACATGCCATTGCCAATTTCTAATTCTAGCTAGCAATTTCAAGTGACAATCAGAGCATAACAATTCAAGCATTCAAGCAATCAACACATGAAAGTGTCAATTTCTAACAAGTACAAGCAAAATAAAAGGTTAGATATACATACTCATCATCCGAAAGATCAGGTTCAGATCCATCCCCTTCAAGTCTCACTGGATCAGTCATTTCACAGATAGGCCGACAGGAAACAAGACAAAAGGAAACGATCTGCAAACTTCAAAGAACAAAAGACCTAAATAAAAGACCAGAAAAAGAAAAATAACAGTAAAACAAATTAAACAAAGAAAGAAGAGATAACTGATAGGTACCTTAAATCTCCTTCGATCTCAAAGATCTGCTCCCTTTCCTCTATCTCTCTTCTCTTCTTTCTTTTGTTCTCTGTCTCAGTCTCTTTTTTCTTAATCTCTTTTTTCTTTCTATCTTTCTGACCTTTCCCCCTTCTAATTCCATGCATATAAGCAACGATTCTATTAGAATCATGATTGCTTTGTGTTCCCTGCTGCTGGAACTGAGGTGACGAGACCCAAGACAACGATCTCATCACCGTGCCTCTCAGAAACCTAGCTATCTCGATATCTTTCAAGCAATAAGCCATAAGGCTAAGGCAATAGTACACTGCACGTCTGGAAACTCGGTTAGGGATCGTTGAACAGGAATCAACAATCTCACAAGTCACAAGACATAATCGAGATAATATAGCAAGGATTTCCAGAGGAAACGACGAAGCAATGATGGATATGGGTCTTAAGGGGTACAGATCTAGCTTGCCATCGTCACTCTTGGGTCGACGAGGCAGGACAAGCCATTGCCATGGGCAGTGTGAAAGAGAGAGACAGAGAGAAAGATGAGGTGTGCGAGAGAAGGAGAAAGGGGGCGGCGTAATCACAGGGATTGTTTCCTTTTAACCCTAACCCTTCTCGTTATATCCGCTATAGAACCTCTGCAATCTAACATATTCGAGCATGGTGCAATGTTATACGTAAAAACGTAAAAATGTAAACGTAAATCGGCTTTGACGTTTCCGTTTCATTTACCCACGTAAATCCTGGCCCATTTTCGTTTCCGTTTCGCCGGCCCAAACGTAAAAAATATTTGTTTCGTTTCTGTTTCAGCAACAACGAAACGGAACGAAAAAACAAAAAACGTTCTACCGTTGCCAGATCTATCTCTATTTATACCGCTTCCATAAATTGATGTCGCTTTTTTTTCCTTCTATTTGCAACATTGGAATGCACTGTTTAAAGGTTTAATGTTCTTTAAATTTAAATTTCGCTAACTATAATAATTGAGTGAGTCTTGTATGGACAAAAAAATTAAACTCAAATTAATTGTATTCGTTGATCATCATCAATAATTGTACAATCAAGTTGATTTTGCATCGATAATAGTAAAACCAAGTTAATTTTGATTTATAGTAGAATTTGCCATAATTAATTTATCAACGTTTGAGGGATCCTCGAGCCGACTCCGAACGTTCAAAAGTGAACACTATTCATCAACACAACACCATCTCAAATTTAAATTATAGTGAGAAATATACCCTTACTAGTTACTTCAACAGTATTTATTTTTCTTACATTGTTAATGTATCTTTTTATATTTTTGCTTTGACGGTGAATGAATTGCTGAGAGCATTTTCATCTCTAAAATTTTTGAAATTTCTAATAATTGTTATATTAGTTTTAGAAATTTAATATTTTTTAGTTTCTCAACCTTCCGTTTCTAAAATTAAAAAGTTAAGAGTTTCTTAATTGTCACATCAGCAAATATTATCAGTATTGTGAGTGACCAATCAATTATAGCCAATGATTAAACCACGTCAGAGTTTATAAACTCGAGAGCAAAATTGCTAAATAAGATATTCTGAAGCAAATTGCTACACACAAAACTCATCTACATCCCTGAAACTCATTTAGAGACTGTCACATCAGATTAGAAACTCCAATTTTTTTAACAATAATGAAATAGAGATGCTCTGAGTAAAGATGAAGAACTAAAGAAGTATTTATAATTTCTAAACGACAGAAAGAAAGTAGAGTAGAGTATATAAGAATAAGAGGAGATATGTTTCAATTAATTAAAGTTGCACACAGAATATGACACATATAAAATAGATCTTTTGTTTCTCACATCTTATTGTTATTTTAAAATTATCCAATAATATCATAATATATCCATTTTGCTTAGTGTAGCAGTACTATGAACAAACAAAAAGAAAGTACTGCATCCGATTGGGATGTCAAATTAAGCAAAAGAACAGACTATTAAAAAAGGATAGTAAATAGTGTCTTAGACAATAGTAATATTATCACAAATAAAAATGTATTACAAAGAGAATGAATGTGTTTTTAAACAACTATCTCAATTAAAAAGGCACTGTAAATGAATTTGATTGTATGAGTGTACGGTAAACAGAGAAAATCATTTTTTTAAGACTAGTAATCGTACCCGTGCACAGCAACGGGAGAAATAATTTAGACAAAAAAATATTATTAAAGTATTTTTTCAAGAAAAGTACAAAAAATATCTCTGAACGTAAAGCTAAGATAGTAATTTACTTAGTTTGTCATGTTTAGCAAATGAAATTTAGTAAATTTTTAATATTTTGAAAGCACAGAGCATGAAGCGTTGAGCGGAGAGCGAGCAACGTGGTTCGTGGAGTGTGATGCGCGGAGCGCGGGGAGCGGGTAGCGGTCAGCGAACGCAAGACGCAAGTCGCAGGTACGACGCAAGATGCTGCAAGCCGCATGACGCCATGACACATGACCCAAGACGCATTACACAAACCGCATTACGCATGACTCATCACGCCTGATGCATGACGCATGACCCAAGATGCATGACGCATGAAGCATGATGCATGACACAAGCACAAGCTGCATGACGCAAGACGCATGATGCATGACGCAAGACGAATGACGCATGACGAATGATGCAAGATGCATAACACATGATGCATGACAGATGCCGCAAGACGCCCGATGCAATCAGCATGCCGCATGACGCAAGTCGTACGATGCATGTCGCATGATGCATGATGCAAGACGCAAGACGCATGACACACGACTTATGACGCAAGTCGCATGACTTACGATGCAAGCAATAGGAGACGTGAGTCGCGCAATGCATGACGCAAGCAACGCAAGAAGCAAGTTGCATGACATGTGACGCTTACACGTGACACATGACGCGTGACGCATGAGGCATGACGCATCGCGGAAGACGCATGATGCATGACGCATGACGCAAGACGCTGCAAATCGCATGATGCATGACGCGACGCATGACGCGACGCATGACACACGACGCAAGACGCATGACACATGACACAAGCCGCTGCAAGCCGCATGACGCATGATGCTGCTCCTCCACATGACACATGACACATGACGCCGCAAGATGCATGACGCTAAACGCATGATGCATGACGTAAGATGCATGACGAATGATGCATTACATATGACACATGACGCATGACGCAAGACGCATGACGCAAGACGATGCAAACCGCGTGACGCATGACGCTTGACACATGACGCATGACGCAGGACACATTACGCAAGATGCAAGATGCATGACGCATGATGCATGACGTGTGATGCATTACGCATGACGTATGAGGCATGATGCATGACGCAAGACGCATGGCGCATGGCGCATGACACGAGACGCATGACCCAAGTTGCTGCAAAGCCACTTGACGCATGACGCTGCTCCGCCGCATGCCGCATGACATCGCAAGTCGCATGACACCAATCAGTTGTCGCAAGCCATATGATGAAAGTCGCATGAGGCAAGACACTGCAAGCTGCATGACGCATGATGCCAATCCACTGCCACATGACGAAAGTCGCATGACACAAGAAGCATGACACATGATGCAAGCCGCATGAGGCATGATGCAAGACACAAGACGCATAATGCATGACACTGGAAGCGGCATGATGCATAACGCCGCTCCGCCACATGACGCGTGACACTGCAAACCATATGACGTTGCAAACCACCGCAAGCCTCAATTGGGTTCTCATATACTTCAAGAAATAAAATCGAGGAATTTCACTTTTTATGAGCATTAGTGAGGATAACATAACCATCGGTATTATCATCTTACTACTGGTATAGGTGCTACCTGTTTGCACTTTGCAAAGCTGATCACACTAAAAAGAACTATGTATTACTTTGTTTAAGGTACTATCACGAATTAGAGTCCTTAAAGAATCACTCAAGATTTGGATTCCGCAATGATTCCTTTAAAGAATGAAAAAGATACCTCCCGCAGGCATAACGTTATTACTCTTTATCTCTCTCTTCCAGATTTATCAGTTAGGCACATGCGACTTTTACATCCAGTGCTGGTTGGTATACCTCTCTTCGTAGCAGCAGGTAAACTCATACATGTAATACATGACACTAATCAAGGTTTTAAATATAAAATATATTAAAAGATCATTTACAATAAATAAAGCTCAAGGACAAATGATTATGCATGTTGGCGTCTATCTACATGAACTAGTATTCTCGCACAGACAACTATACGTGGTGTTGTCAAGAGGGACATCTTGTGGGAGTATAAAGATTTTGATTAGGCCTGTTAGTAAAGAACACAACCAGGAGTTTACACGTCCAATGTAGTGTACCAGGAGGTTCTACAAGATGACTAATACTGGTAAAGTGCAATATGATCTCTTTCTTATGTTAAGTTGCAATTTTTTAGCAGATGTGCTTCGAGCATTTTATCTTTAGTTTTTCTTATGTTAGTATCTTTGAGGCAAACTAAATAATTAAGTTTATGTGATAATTCTGATTGTGGCACTTTATTTGTTTTTTTAGGATTTTACTGTTGTGTTATTTTGTAAGTTGTCTGAATCAGTTTCTATTCTTATATTTACGTCGACAACATATTGGTGATACTTAGAGAATCATCGTCTAAATGAAATTATTGTGCAGTACATGTATATGTTATAGTGGTATGTAGTTGAAAGATAAATACATGCGGAAGATAGTAAAAGCACTTCTCCAAGCAAATATTATTAATGTAACTAAATGATGAAACACATAATATTGAATATATGTCGAATAATTCACAAAAATGTGATAAACGCGGAAATAATATTTGAGCAACACACAAGTTAAATGATTTTTTAGTTCATAATACCTCTTGTTGCTTGGCACGGATACGATTACTATGACTACTAATTGAAAAGCAACAATAACAACAAAAACAAACTGAATGATACATTGTTATACATAAAATCAGTTAATTGGTGCTTCTGTTCCAGATCCAATCTTGGAATTCTGATCGACTAATCTGAGTCGTTTAATACAAGTTGCATATCATTATAAAAATATTGATTATAAAGTACAAATTTACCTATTTGTATATTTCAAAATGGGATATTTTTTCTTGTTGTTTTTAGATCCTATATTTTTATTTGGTAGTAAATGCAGTTTTGCGCAAAATTATGTGTAAATGATTTTGTAAAAAAATGTTGGTTCGTGATTCTGAAATAACAGTAATAATATTTCTAAATAAGATGAGGCATTAAAATCTTTTCCAGTTTCTGATAACACAACTTAAATTGAGAGGGACATTTTTGTTCATAAAGAAAAGTAAGATCAAAGACCAAGTAGATGCATCCATTGCTTAGATGGTTTATTAGATAGTATAGATATTATATAATAGTTACTGTTGACTTTCTTCGTTTAAAGATTTTTTTTTATATAAGCAATTCTCGCAACAACTATTATTAAATATTTTGTATCAGAAGCATCTATTACGAAATGCCTCATATCGGGATTCTCTTCTTGGTGCTCAAAGAGGCTTCAACTCATAATGTTTTTTGCAATCATTTTAGTTAACTATCACTAGACTACTAGACTATTTGTTTATCATTTAAAAATTAAGACCCTTTTAGTATATACAAATGCAGCCTTTTAATTTACTAGAGTTGAAAACCCCATTGTCCACAGCAAATGATAAATTATCAACATAATAGTTTATTTTTAAACATATAAGTATTAGTAAACTGCCGTTTTCAATACAGAAGACTTTGCTTTATTTTGAAAATAAAATAATTATATAGTTAACAAATAACTTAAATTTTTTATTACACTTAGATTTAATCAAACATTATTTCGCATATTTCAACTCCTAGGCAACGTTTAGTTCCAAACTCGCGTACGTGGGAAATTGAAAATTCACTCAGACTGAACTTTTTTCTCGTGTGCATCATGATTTTCAGTTTAAAATTCATTTCCCATCTCATGCATAGGTTGAAACCGAACAAGCCCTTATATTAATGTTGAAATGGGATACTCCGAACTTTTTAATCAACTAAAAAAATATTGCAGTATCTCAATTAATTTTCTTGGTTTTGTTCACAAAAAACATAACCCTTTTTTATTATAGAGAAAGATCATTAAATAAGTCATTACAAGTTTTTTTAATATACTTGGTATAAATAAAACATAATAGCTTAAATTCTAAATTCGATTCAATAACCAAATTTAATTAAATACATTTGGTCTCATTTTATTACTAATGCAATGTAATAGAAAAATATCAATTGAATTGTTTGAGGAATATTTGTAGTTACAAAAACAATAATTATAAAAACTATTTTTTTTTTATAAAATTGTTTTGTCTTTAGAACATATTCGTGTTATCATTTTGAATATTATCAATTGGGGCACAAGACAACTCAACATGAGTTTTTTTTTTGTGATCTTTTTCAATAAAATATAGAGATGTGCCTCAAACTATGTTCATTATTTTGATTATGAATAATTTATTTACAAATTGTTAGAAGTAAAACCATGCATTGGTCAACAGAAAGTGACTTTTATGAATCCAAACCAAATAAAAAGTGATGACAAAATTATAATCACCTCCATATTTAATAGGGTACATATATATGTGGAATCAAATTGAATGTGACAAATTAACCACGTAACCTTATTCTGTTCTCGAAATCATATCACGAGGTTTTTTATTTTTCCGAATTTGGAATTTTACATTATAAAATTAGTTGTAATTTTAATTACTGTTACAAATTATATAAAGACTTTAAATTTTATTTTATAATATAAAATTTATTTTTATTTGAAATTATTCGTTTAGTTTGCTCTAATATCTAACATATATTTATTTCGTAATGACTTATAAAAATGTATTAGACATCACTGTAACATCTAATAACTTTTACCTATTGACTTTTTTGTATCCCATTCAATTTAATTGTCATTAGTTAGAGAAATTTTGACATCTTATTTATATAATTTAACAACTATATATAGATTTTTATACATACAAATTCTATATAAAAAAAGACTTTGTGTGTATGTCACACCTATTTCATTGACTGAAAATGCTGAACGTATGACTATGTGTTTAATCGGATCGTCTGAATAAATTTGTATTTAAATAACAATTAACTTCAATTGTTGGCACATTACTAAAATGTAGGTATAGCTTTCAATAATGCCCGTTTATTTTATGTACGAAATTTAAAATTGGAATTGAAGTATATCATTCACAGACTCAAATAGTTCAACTATAAAAAGAATCAAAATTTTCATATTAAAAATTGCATTAAATCTACGAGAATGATTCAAATGCCTTCACTTTTAAGTTTCTCATCATGTTTTCAAAATCTACACCATACATCAAGCACAATAGTTTATGCATCAGATCTATACTATTTATTAATTTTAATAAATGATATAGATTTAGAGGTAGGATGGAGGCACACAAAAATAAAGATATTTAAATCCTCCTCGATCTTATAAAAATAAACACTTCAAAATCGGTATTTCAACCAGGAAATAAGAAGAAAAAGACAAGAACGCCTTAGTAACCTAGGTTCAAAGAAAATAAATTATTATTACGATTCTTAACATGTATATTTACAATATGAAATTGTTGAACACTTGTTTAGCACTCCTCAAAAACTTAATAATCATCTCCTTCTCCTATATTATAACACTCAGAAAATATATCATCGCACCTCGTTGTTGTCGATGGTCAATCTCCTAATTGCAAGAAATTCAATTAGAATTCGAGCTAAACATATAAATGTATAAAAATGATAATGATTATAAAAGATTTCAAAACTAATGCAAGACATAGAATTTGCAAATATATATAGAGAAGAGATCCGTAGCCTCTAGCAATCTCCGTCAACAAAACAAACGAAAATGATCGATCCGGACCGTTAAAAACATTATTCCTACAAATATAAACTTGAAGATCAAATTTAATATTTTTTTAAACTTTTTTACTATTTTATCAGATGGGTTGAAAATTGGAAGTATGTAGATCGTTTGATAAATAAATTTTCAACATCTCCGATAAAATAGTAAAAAAATTCAAAAAAATATAAAAGTTGGTCTCTAAGTCTACATTAGTATGGAGAACATTTTGAACGGTCTGGATCGATCGCTTTCATTAGTTTTGATGGCGAAGTCTACTGAAGACTAGAAAGAGGAGGCTACAAATAGTGATATGCCATAAGCCATCAGCCCCAAACCCGGCCCCTGTAAAGCCCCTGTCAAATTCAGTTTAGATTCGTTCAAAAAATACAGGCTCCTATTTACCCGGCCCTTTCATGCCCCAACCCTGTCCGACCCTGATTCGGCCCTCTGCAACCCTGACCCACGCCAGCCCCTCAGACCCTTATCAGCCCCTCATATAAATATTAGTAAACATTTCATAATTAAAAAAATTAAAAAAAGAGAGACCAAAGCCCTTATTACTCGGCCCTAATCCAGCTTTCTGCAATCCTGAGGGCCTGATAAGGGCCAGGCCTTAGAGGGGCCGAACCTATTTTCTTAGAACAAAACCCTTATTACCCGGCCTCTATTAAGCCATCTTTAGACCCGACCC
>CAXKVX010003987.1:0-19777 GCA_964058865.1 Eleocharis quinqueflora
ATGAGTGCCTGAAAATAATTCATTAGTCTTCATTTTTTGTTGCTTGACATTATATTGAACGAACTTAAAATAAAAACATTAATATGTAACACATCACTCATTATGTAAATTGATTTGAACGGTTCAAATTCGTCACTTGATATCAATTTAATTAATTTTTAGTTAAGTTCACCAACTAAAATATGCTAGCTTTACTTTCGAAATGAGATAAAACAAGTTAGTTCACTTTAGCTTTAATAAATTTTGATGAACTTAAAAATATGCTTTACTTTCGAAATGAAATAAAACAAGTTAGTTCACTTTAGCTTTAATAAATTTTGATGAACTTAAAAATATGCTTTACTTTCGAAATGAAATAAAACAAGTTAGTTCACTTTAGCGCAAAAAAAAAAAAAAAAATAGGATGCGCTTCATTTTCTGAAGCGCGTGATGGGAATTACATGAAAATTTAATATTTACTTTATTATGCAATCAACTAAACCATAATTGAAAACAAAAGGTTTTATATCTTCTAAATAGCTAATGCACAGAACTTCACATTCCACAATATTCAATTTGGACCAGCATATAATAGCTAAAATTTTACAAGAATCTCAATCATTGAAAAGAAAAGAATTCATATCTAAAGTATCACGAGATGAGTAATGTTTTACAAAGGTCATCTCAATTGACATAATATAAGATGAAATAAAATATGTACTACTACAAAGGTCATCTCAATTGACATATATTTATTTGTTTTAATTCCTCCTTGTTAGACAATTTGTAAAATAAAATATGTACTACTACAAATTTTTTATGATTGTAGGTTGTCATATTTAGTGCAATTAGACACTCAATCAAGTATCAAAGAGATTGGGAATTTTTTTTGAATTGAATAGAGCTTCAAAAGAGCTTCAAAATTCAGAATTTACCCCACGTGCCACAATGCTGGAGATGAGCGAATGACGGGTTGTTGCAAGGAGATCGGAATGGGACTCGGTGGTAAGCTCCACCGAAACCATACAAACCAAGAAAATGTCTTTTACTCCCAAAGAGGTGTATGTTCAATTGACATTCTTTGAAGAAAATCACATAATAACTTCAAAATCACATAATAGAGAATAATTCTTCTTCATCAAAGTCTCTAGCACTATCGGCTCAACCTTCATACTGCATCAACTCTTACAAGTTCGATTCAACTGATGAACTATACCAAAAGATACAAGACAAGCTCAATAATGATGAAGACCTTTTTGTAAAATTGATACAAGAGAGTTTGAGCTTTGAGCAAAAGGTGAAAGAAGGAATATCACAAGGCAAGAAAGTTGTTTGTCTTTCTTGTAATAAAGAAGGATATTCACTACAAAGTAGCTACATGGTCTTTCTCTTCAAAAGAAAAGGTGGAGATGGTAGACAAGATGGATGTTTCAAGTCTAACAAGTTCAATGGAAGAAAAAAGACTTTACAAGCTACTTGGACTCGTAACTCCATTGAAAGTGAGGAAGAAGTTGACCAAGGAGGATAACAAGAAAGCAACATCTCCTTACATGCCGATAAAGCAAAGTCTTGTGTAGAGCTCACACTAGAAGCCATAAGCGAGAACAACATCTCCGATCAAGTAATAATCAACCTTTGATGGACATGATAAGGGCTAAAGATGAGAAGAGAGCTAAGGAGCAAGCCGAAAGGAAGAAGATGATAATAGCTAATAATGAAGCTAAGGAGGTCCTAAATCGAGCTAAAACAATATAATTAATTGAGGGCTCTAAACAACTCATTTTACGTGAAGAGATTTGTAATGAATCAAATACTTCTTTGAATAATGATAGTGAGTTTCATAATGTGATCAAGTTAAGAGAATTATTAGAGAAGTCCAACAAAATTATGGATGTTAAAGATGCCATGATAATCGATCTTAAAGTCAAAATTAAATGTCTTGAGGCTAAGGTTAATGATCTAGAAATCAAACTTAAGTTGAATAAAAAACTTGAATTGAAGAAGGTTCATCTTTGAGTTTCCAAGTTTGTTAAAGCCCCAAACTATGATTTCAAAATTAACTATGATAAAATGTATGTTGGTCAAGATCTTTATGACAAAATCGAACTTGGTTATGAGAAGGAACAACATTCATTGATTGAAAATACATCTCAAAACTATACCTATAAAAAGAAAATTAACTATCATGCATTTATGTATAACAAAAGATATACCACAAATCAAAGGTTTAATAATCATAACTCTATAATATGGATATAAAACCTAGGATTTACAACAATTGTTAGAAATATAAATTAAGATTAGTACCACAATTCAGAAGCTCAAGATTACAAGAATCACCACAAATACAAGTTATTTGGTCATAATTTGATATTAACAAATTCAACTAAGTAAGAACACAAGAATTGTAAGATAAGACAGTAAAAAGAGAGTGTGTGTGTGTGAGAGAGAGATAAGTGACACTCGATGTAACGTAGTTCAGTCTAAAAAGATGCCTACATCCACGAGTCTTCCTGATTCCACACTGGAGGCACAATTTGCTAACAAAGTTTTATACAGCTTTGAATTAAATACTCCTTACAACAAATGATCAACCCTTGAATCAAATATCTCGGCACTTGAAATCTCACCGCTAAAGTCAAAACAATCACAAGAGATTTACAAAGGTTTTATCGAATAGATGATCAGACAATGGGAAAGTCTAAATGTGCTTTGAGATCTCTTTTTTATGCTAGAATGAGTGTAGGTGATTTTTCTTTTAGAATCTGAAAGTAGTTCAGCATCTTATATAGCATGTACATAACAAAGTATCATGTCATGCAACATATCGATATATTGATACTCAAATCAATACCATATCGATGTATCGATAGGAGCTTAGTTTTGGTGACAGCTCTCTCAGTCATAACTCTCTTAGTCAAATTTGAAGGCTCCTAAGTAAGGATAACGATATATCGATAGGGGATATCAATATATCGATAAGCCTAATCGGTACCAAATTGATGTATCGATCGGCATGCGGCTCTGGCAACGGTCCTCTCAGTCCGATATAGGTTAAAAATGTTTTTGGATAAGCACTACTATATCTATATATTGATATAGCATAACGATATATCGATACAGCCGATATTGCACTATTTTGACTTGTTTAGCCAGATTCCATATCCAAATTTCCTAGAAATAAAAACATTAAGTATAAAGGAACTATCATATGCTTTCCAAGATCAAGTCCAAGTACTCCAAAGCTTCAATTCGCTTTACATTGTCATTCCTTGCTTTGTCTTGCATATCTTGTGTACCTTCTCATGAATTCTCACAAGATACATGTTAAATTGCATGTTATTTTGCAAATTGTCAAATAAAGAAAGTTTGCTTAGTACAATAATCTCTCCCTTTGACAAATTAGAAAACATATATGAGTGCTCTTACAATAAGTAAGTTAATATGCACTCACAACGATCATCTCACATTTCTTGGAAATTGATCAAAAGGGCATAAAACAAAACCCTTTGTAAATTAGCTTTCCTTAATGTGGGCATGAAGCTCCATAGATGAGAGCATATAGCTCCCCCTTAATCAAAGCATGTTGAGTCATCTTTGAACTCAAACATATCAAGTTTGAATCGTAATGCAATAAATTGGTTAGTATCATGTGGTTTGATAAAGATATCCACTATTTGGGCGGTTGTATCAATATATTCAAGTATGATGTTCTCTTTTTCAATATAATTACGAATGAAGTGATGTCTAAATTCAATGTGCTTGGTACGAGCATATTGACCGAGATTTTTAGACATCATGATAGCACTAGTACTATCACACATGATTAGGACTTTGATCAATTTCAAATTATAGTCTTTCAATGATTAAATCATCCATAGCACTTGGGCACAAAAACTACTCGCAGTGACATATTCGGCTTTCGCGGTAGATAAATCTATTTGTCGGCTAGACCAAGATATAAAAAAATTCCCTAGAAATTAACAAGTACCACGAGTGCTTTTTTGGTCCATGCGGTGATCGACAAAATCCGCATCGATATGAGCAATCAAATTAAAGTCCAAGTTCTTACCGTACCAAAGACCAAAACCAAGCATATCTTTAACATACTTCAAGATTCATTTGGTAACTTTGAGGTGTGATTCCTTCAGCTTTGATTGAAACTAGACACAAACACAAACAACATGCATGATATCTGATCTACTAGCCATCAAGTATAAGAGACTATCAATCATACTCTGATAGATAGACATGTTGAGTTTAATTAAAAGGATGAATGAAGAACACAACACAAATAATTTAGGTCAAGAAGAGAGAACCTAAAGTTAACGAGTTTACAATATTAAACTTATTAATGTTGTTATGGATTATTGGTGATCCAATTGTGATGTTAAGGGCTAATTTTTTATATTAACATCATATCTAGGGCAATTGGAGCTTAAAATTAGATTTAACCTAAATTGGACAAGGGCATAAGACACATACAAAATTAGACCATACGAGATTGTATTATTTTGCAATTACGCAATTCACAAGACGACTTAGTGATTTTTAACACAATCTTGTTAGCAATTAATCTCCCTTTTCAGTTTTGATTAGTGCTTAGGTCTTTATTTTTTATTCGTAGTTAAGTTCTCAATTTCATAAATTTAGACAAGAATTCTAAGATAGAAATTGATAAAAAGAAACAATAACACAAACAATTGATTCAAATAAATTCTAATGCGAGTAAGAAAGTTTCATGATTACAACTTAACTCTAGAGAAGTCTCTTATGACAAAAATAAATTCAAGAAAATACATAATAAGTACAAAAAATGAAGTAAAGGGGAAAACAAAAAAAATCTCCAAGGATGGAACCTTTATCTTATTTTCCTTCTTGCAGCCAAAAGTTTCTCATCTCTCTCTAAAAGCTAGAATAAAAACTTGATAATTCTTTATGCCTAGGAGTCTTAAAATTTCTCCCTAAATATGTTTGTTCAAAACAAAAAATAACCACTATTCTAAATTTAGCAAAATAGTTCTCGAATCAAATCTTTGTGGCTCGCAAGGATTTTCCTGCGAGCCTGCAAAATTTTGTAGAAAACGGTTCTGACAACTTGTCAGAGATACAAATTCTTTGTGGCCTACAGGAAAATCTTTGCGGGTCGCAAACCTACAGAATTTGAGAATATTCTGAATTTGCAGAACTCCTAGCCTCTGCGTAGCTCTTTGCGGGTCACAAGCTTATGGAATCTGCATTTTTTTTGCTCTACTTGATTTGACTTGATTCTTCTCGTATCTACACTAAAACACGAAAATATAACAGTATCACGAACTTAAGAATTTTTAGTCCTAATTAAACCTAAGTACTATAAATTTTGACCAATTTTATACCACTAAAACATATATCCTCCGCAGTTGCACTGCATCAGTGCATATTTCTGTCCGTTAAAGCACTGTGAGATTCGTGCAGCACGAGGTTTGTTGGTTTATCATGACTAAAAACCAAAAGAAAAAAAGAAAAAGAAAATGACCAATATTACGCCTTTCCAAACAATCCGAATACATGCGCCCCTTATAATAACTAAAGAAAAAGGAAAATATATACTCCACCTATCTAAAGGAGCCTTATTTAGGCCTAAAGAATTCTGAATATTACATTAATTAATCGCAAAAATTAAGTTGACTCACCAAACAATTGATTTACAAGTGACTAATTACTTAATTAGCTATTGCATGCAAGCAAACAAGCGTCGATCGAATCAATGACTTTGCCCACGGGATTGTACTTGAAAAAAAAAGAATCATAACTTCGAACAATTTCTTATGAAATTGTCTCGGAGGTAGAAGCGTAACGAACTTCTGATGATGAAATCAAATAAATTAAATACTAGATTATTTTAATATATAGTTTGATTATAATAATAAGTAGATGAAATAAAATTAAATAAAAAATTAATTGGCTTCTAGAGTCGATTTGAAAACAATAATAATAAAAAAAGGAATAACAATGTAATTCTGTTCTTGTATTTGTCATATGAGAAATATATAAAAAAGAAGAGAGCCAAAAAGTGCGATTACAGAAAGCAGAAAAAGAAAATAATACTCCCCTCTAATCAACAAAATAATTCATTTTTTGTTTCTGCTATTTTCGTTGAGAAAGAAAAAGATAAATTCTATACAAGTTCACTTTCGTTATACTATCTAGCACTATTTGTTGATCGGCCAAACACAATGTTAACACCGTGTTTAGATAACTAAAGGTGAATGAAAAGGAAGAAAAATAGTAGAATGTAATTGAATGAAATGGTAGGAGAGTAAAAATTTTAATCTTTTTTTGTTTAGATGACTATTGACGAAAATGTTTTTCTTTATTTTTTTAGTTAACTTCTCTTACACTCTGATTTGGAGGATAAATTATTATTATTACATGAGATTAACTCATTTCATCTTTTATTCTTCACATCCATTTAAAATTTCCAACTAAATAAAAATAAGGGATAATTTTGTCTGTGCCACTCAAAACTGGAGAAATCTCAGAAATGCCACCCAGAATTGATTTCTTTCATTTTTGCCACTCAAAATCGTTGTTATCTCCTATTTTGCCACTTTTTTTTCAAAAAGACAAAAATGCCCCCCTCGTGGCTACTTTGTGTCCAAGTTCACTCCAGCCACCACCGACCTCACTACTGATGTCGCTCCGAATGATGTTGTAATTGACTTTGGGATCGATTTTGGGGAAGAGAAAGGCGAACTGATATCAGTACAGAAATGAAGAAGAAGCAAAAAAGCCATGACAGGGGCATTTTTGTCTTTTTGAAAAAAAGTGGCAAAAATAGGAGATACCAGTGATTTTGAGTGGCAAAAATGAAAGAAATCAATTCTGAGTGGCATTTCTGAGATTTCCTCAATTTTGAGTGGCACAGACAAAATTATCCCTAAAAATAATTGTCTATTTTTTGTTGGAATTGAGATGTCAATTCTAATAAATTAAGTTTGAACTAAGTATTAATATGATTAATATATCAAATATTGTTGCAAATATTACATCAAGTAATATGTTAGATTGCCATATAAAATAAATTAATTATAATTGTTGATGAATCAATTTTAATTAATTTAACTAATGTGTTAAGATAAATGTCATTAATATGGTTTTGATTGATCAAATTCATTTGGGTCAAAAAACCAAGCCAAACATGCCAGATAACAAGTGTTTGCGGCTGCAAAGATTGATTCCGAAAGGCAAATTCTTGTCCGTTTTGGTTGATTCTTCCCTGACTTGTTGTGCAAACCATACCATATCATGTATACACGTTTTGCCGATCTCTTTCCTTGTTTCTTTTACTTTCTTTTGTTAGGATTAGTTTATAGTATGTTAGCGATGATCAATCCCACGTCCTTCGATGGGATCGTCCTCTTATGTATGTATTTTTATTTTTATTTAGCTTCCGCTGCAAATTCTGTACAGACGCTGGTTTATATATATATATGTACTTGTTGGATGTTCATGTACTTTGTGTGTGCTTTTTCTTAAATTAAGTATAATACATTAATCTTATCTGAATTTCTTAATAATAAATTAAGCCTTTCGTGTACTTGTAATCAAGTACAAGTGACGGAATTAACACCCCTAAGCTAGTTATTATTTATGGAGTGTGACAGATACCTTTTGATGTTTGTACATAAACGCTTGTGATCAATAAAGTTATACTTTTGTTTTGTGTTGTATCATTGATTTGTTTATACTTGTACCCTTTTATTTTATTTTTAAAAACCTTTCGTGTGTATGTTGTCATGCACACGTGAAGGGATAAGTCACACCCGACATGTTCTTTATTTCTGGGGTGTGATATATATATATATATATATATATATATATATAGAAAGACTAGGGTGCTCCATGGAGCACCAAACCCCTAATTCTCCACACCATATCTTCAATTTAAAAACTTCAACGATCGATTCGAACCGTTCAACATGATCTACATATTGAAATCTACTTGGAGATTGAATTTTACATTTTTTTGAATTTTTCAGCTATTTTTTAGTGAGGTAGTAAAATTGCAACTTTTGTTGGTCCAGAACCGTTTGATTAGCAACTTTTCTACCTCTTTAAAAAAATGGCAAAAAATTTCAAAAAAAATGTAAAATTCAATCTCCAAGTAGATTTCAATATGTAGATCATGTTCAATGGTTCATATTGGTCGTTAGAATTTCCAAATTGGATATAACGGATGTGGAGCACGGGCGATTTGGTGCTCCATGGAGCATCATAACCTTTCTCTATCTCTCTCTATATATATATATATATATATAGAGAGAGAGAAATGCTATGGTGCATTACGAAGCCAATATTAGTTTTGGCATCATGCTTAAATTTTAAATTTTAAAATTCAAACGGTCGATCCAAACCATTCATGTGCTCTTCATATTGTAATCTTACTATAAACCAAAATTTTCATTTTTTAGAATTTTTTTTATTAATTTTTAGAGGGGTGCAAAAGCAGCCATATTGGATAGTCCAGAAATCATTATATCAATAAATTTGATAACACTCTAAAAATAGTAAAAAAGTTCTAACAATTTAAAATTTTGGTCTCTAGTGAGATTTTAATATGGAGATCACATTGGACGACTTAAATCGATTGTTTCAAATTTTATTATTTAAAATTTGAGTATGATGTCAAAATTAATCATGACTTCATAATGCATCATAGCATTTCTCTCTCTATATATGCAGCACATACGTATACTTTTGGGTTTTCTCCCTTAACTTGGTCACCCGAACTGGCCCAAGTAGAACTGACCCAGCACATATACGAGACTTTGTTTATTGGCAAATTCTATTATGGATCAAAATTAATTTGGTTGTACTATTATTGATGCAAAATCAATTTGATTGCACAATTATTGATAACGATCCATAATTGTAATTGATTTGAGTTTAGTTATTGATCGATAGCCCAAAAAACAAAACCAAAAATTCTGAACCGTATCTCTGGAAACGAAATCCTCTGGAGAACTTTTTGTTCCGCAGAGATGAGAACTTTTCTCCTCAACCGTTAAATTGAAGATCAACGGTCCAAATTAATAATATTAAAAGTCCTCCTGAATCATATCGTTGACGGTCAAACATTGATCTTTAATCTGACGATGCAGATTTAGTTCCGCAGAGAGCGGAGAAATAAAAATCCAGAGAATACGGGTTCCGTATCTCTGGAGAGAAATTTTTTCTCAACAGACGTTCGACCGATAATTATGTTATTTGTCAGAGTCGTTGATCTTAATCTGACATTCAGAAAAAAGTTTCTCTCCGGAGAGAAATATTTGTCTGCAGAGAATTTCGTTTCAGAACCGAGCACTGCTCATGAAAGAATCTAAGCTCAGAGCTCGGCTCTCCCGAAGCGGGGGATGAACCAGAAACCTTGTATAACGCGAAGATAAACAAATTGATAATCTCTCGAGATTTTTGTTGGGTCTTGATGTCTTCGTTGAAATGAATCGGTGCATTCACCTTGATTTTATCTTTAATATGCTGGTTTCTCTCACTTTTGGGCACACAATGTGTTTGATGAAATGCCTTAAAGAGCTTATCTTCAATTTTTTTTGGCGGTTCTCGTAATGATGAAATCTCAGCTTATATACGTTTTCTTTGGTGCATTTGCTATTGACATGGTGTGAACGTTTGCTCCTAAATTTAGCATTGATCAATGATCAAATGCTTTTTTTCTCCATGGAGGTATTTTATATCATAGAGTGACAAGATTACTTTTCTTGAATTATATATTTTACTAAAGTTCGGCCTTATATTTTCTATTTGAGTAAATACAGTATGGCTTTGAGATAAGGAATTATGCATCTATCACATACACAGAACCTACTCTAATTGCATTAATAGATTAAAAACCTAGTCGTAATGCCAGTATGTTGCAATTTATCTTCATAGTCACTCTCAGCATTGGATGAAGGTTCGGATTTTTTATACAATTTTACAATACATCACTTATAATTTTAGAAGATTTGGGAGCCCATTTGATGATTATTAATCATTCCACGGTATTTATCCAAATATAGAATAACCTTTTGACTCAACATGAAGGGATGCACAAAATTGTCCCAAAATAGATGGATAAAATTATTAGGTTCATCTGACCTCCGCTTTCTCCTTCCTTTGCACAAGGCTGGCATGTGGGCGGAAGAAATATTTACCATATCCTACAGAGAGAAGCAGAAAAATGAGTGAATTCGACACATCCAAAAGAAATAGCTGATTGTCAAGTATGTAATTTATATCAGAACTCCATAAGATAGGAATGTTCTTAGTTCAATCGAGTAATTCTTTGATCTCGCTTCATGTAGGGAAGGCAAGTTGTTTGGATTTTGATGATAGGCCTTGGCACTGGAGGGTCAAAGCTTGATCGTGACTACTGCAACATTGATTGCTATAATAACAAAAACAGTAGCTATTATTTTGATTCATGGATATTAGACTGCGTTTGACATGCCTGATGGTTCCACCGCGGCTTTTTCCAAAGTGTGCTTTCAGATGGAATGGCAGATCTTTTTAATTACGGGAACCCAGATCGTGTCATTGAACAGGTACTGAGATATTGATATCTATCTTCCAGTTCTTTTGTTTATTTGTTACATATTTTCTTGTCTGTCTATGGTTAACAAAGCGTCCTTTGTTCTGGAAATGGTAAACAAACAAATATGACCTTTCAGAAGAGTGAAGGACGATAAATATTTTTTGTGCCTAGTTTGGAGTTTGCAGTTCTCATACTTTATTGATGCTTATGCTCAATCCATTTAAATTTTCAGTTTATGAATCATAGATTAGACACTTTGTTTACAACATATCTCTCTATTTGTGGTTATTTCTAATCCATAACTTCCATTGAAAGAAGTCGTTTTGGTTCTTGCACAAGGCATATATTTAAAGATATATCTACGAACAAACAACTTCCGGAAATTATTGAAATATTTTTATACTATAATTCGTTAATAAAAATAAATTCATGCTTTCCTTTAGGTATCTTTTGTGTTTTCCTGGGTGATTCCACCACAATTAAATGGAATTTTTATTTTCGAACCTTACCAATTTAAAACATTTTTTAGAAAGTATTTAATTTCGAGTCCTGGAAACAACCTCTTGCAGAAATGTAGGGAAAGGCTGCGTACAAAGACCCCAAGCCGCGCAAGCGGGAGCTACGTGCAACGGGCTGCCTTTTTTTATTTGATTAATCATGCATAGGACAATGTGCAAAGACATGCTTATGTTGCATCAAACATAATTAATCAATTACTATTTTACTTAACTAGGATTTCTAAAATTATTTGTTTCTTGTTTTTTGAAGGCCCTGGTTGCACTAAAGAGGGGGACTCAACTGATTAAGTGTAGTAGAAAAGGAAAACCGAAGCTTCGTTCTTTCAGACTTACTACTGTCAGTAATGAAAATTCTTTCTTACATCTTTCATATTTTAGTTTTGGTGTCGATAACAATATTGTTTCAGTTAACCATTTTGGCGACTCATGATAATACTCTTTTGTTACACCAACTATTTTGATTTTACAATTTCAAATAACATGTCATCCATTGATTTTTCTTCAGTGCCGGAAGCAATAAACATGCACAGAAAAGTCTCATAGTTATAGTTTTTTTAATACCAACAAAAATGTCAAATTCAAGGGCTAGTTGCAGTTATGTTTATCTGTTGATCTTGACCTCTTGACCTTGTGAGAAAGAAAATTTGGAAACGTACCTCATATGGCATACAATAAGATCAACTGTTAGAGTTTGTTTATTAAGTTTTGAAATTTAAATTATTAGTACAACAACAAGTGTTGTCATGATGAGTCACAAGGAAAAGTGTTAAGCTGACTCTTTTGTTTCAAGTAAATGATTTTTAACTCCATTTATAGCATGTGTCAGGAGCTGATCACTCAACTTTAATTTGTCTCTCCATTCAAGTAAATGATTTTTAACTCCATTTATAATCACGAAAACATTGTTATGTTCTACAATCAAAGCACTATGCCTAGTACACAATTAAATGAATATTTCTCTTTCCCTCTCTCCATTTTTCCTACTCTTTCAACTAGTTCTTACCCAAAACCCCTTTCTACAAGTCAAATACCAGAGAAGTCCAAGTCATGAAAGGGAAGGAAGAGAGAGAGAGAGAGAGAGAGAGAGGGGGGGGGGCACGGATGCACGGGACTGTTTCCAAAAAAGAAAAAGAAAAAGAAAGAGAGGAACAAGGCAGTTACTAGGAAGTAGAAAGAGTGAGAGATGATTGAGATGTGGAAAGGAGACAGAAATGAAGACTAACTTTCATTGTGCAGGAATGTTTTCAAAAAGATAAAAAAAGGAAAGAGAGATAGGGACAAATGCAGGAATTCCTAGGAAGTGTAGAAAGAGTGAGAGATGGTGGAGAGGCAGAATGGAGAGTGAAATGTTCCTTCGATTATTTATTGTACAGAAAAGACAGGGGATGACTTGATTGCTAGGAATATAAGTTCAGTGACTTCTGAGGTACAAATCAGATTCATGGCATGGGCTGAGTTTAACGACACCCAGGAATTTAACCTAGTTTTTGGTATTGTATGGTACTGCCATTTATCATATCAGTCGGTAATATATAAGCCATCGTAGAGTACTGCAATGAGTAATAACAAATACGGCCTCTATAAACACCATCTTATTCTTTTTTTATGGAAAGACTTGAAACAAATAATTGTTTCAAATAACGTTTTTGTACTTTCATAGCTCTTTTCTGCCCCCTATTAGTCTTCCATGTTATGGTAGTATTGACAGTTTGATATACAGGACGAAACGACTCTGATTTGGATCTCGCACAAGAAGCAGAAAAGCATCAAATTACCTTCTGTTACTAAAATCATTCCTGGACAAAGAACTGTAATCTCTCTCTCTCTCTCTCTCTCTAACATGCGCATGCACATATTAAGATGTATAGACACAGTAACACATTTATTATTATTATTATTATTATTATTATTATTATTATTATTATTTTTGTAAAACCATGTAAGAATACAAGAGGCCATTGGCTTCTCTGAAAATGTAAAGTCAACTATGAGCCTTCAATGGGTTGCATTATCTTTAATGAATTCACGGAAGGAATAGTGAATGTATTCCTGTTTGCAGAGCCTTATACTACTTCACTGAGTCTTTGCAACTGTGCTAAATTTCCCTAATTTTCTTAATTTACACTTTATGTATGATGCAGACTGTGTTTGGGAGATATCCACTACCTGAGAAAGATTATCTCTCCTTCTCCCTTGTGTACAGGAACAAGAACGACGAACGAACACTTGATTTGGTTTGTAAAAGTCTCTGCATACTAGTATACTACCTTTGTAAAGAAATAAATATTTTATTAAACAAAAATAAAATCACTTGTATGTAGATTTGCAAAGATCAAGCAGAAGTAGAGATTTGGTTTTCAGGACTACAGGCACTGATTAATTCAAGTTCTGCGCAACAAAGGAAATCAAGAAGTGAAACCAGTAGTGATATCACATTTTCTGATGCAAGTTATTTTTTCTTTTTCCTTGAAGCGTAAACATATGTTCTTTCGTTCTTTTTCCTAGTAAAGTAGATAGGGCATCATTTCCTATATAATTTTTTTTTTGAGACAAAGATGAGAGCCACAATTACTCAAGTTTAAGTTAAAGTTCTTCCAGCAGGGTTTCTAACTCATGACCCCCACAGTTCTTATATTATTGTTATTAATCTGTCTTTCTATTCAGGTATAATTACTTATATTGCCCACTGATAACACATATTTGCTTACTAGGGTTAGAATAGGCACAAGGGCAGATCCAGAATTTTCGGTAGGGTGGGGGGAGATTTTGGTATAAGACATATTATCGTAATTATTTGAGTCATATGTATATTTTTGTAATTAAAAATCTTAGTTTTAGAAGTATATTTTTGAAAAAAGTTTTCAGGATAGGGCATATTTTTGAAATTTCCTCAAATTATGAGCTTATTTATAAAAAAGCATACTATACCATGTATATTATGAAAAATAATTTTCCAGCATAGGGCACTTGCCCTACCCTGCCATACATTGGATCCGCCCCTGGACAAGCAGATTACTAGTTATCATCCTTTTATGCTATTAGTTTCTAGAGCTAACTTCCCTGGTAATATTGTTATTTTCTGTCTTTCAGGATGGTGGCGACTCCATTAGATATACTAATCATGCTTTGGCTGCAGTGATAGACCTTTCTTTAGGGACAAATAGAAGTCTGCCCCCTAGCAACTACGTGTACCTCACTTCTTGCAAGTCGGATCATGCGGGGCATTCCCCTGAACATTCAAACATGATAATAAGAGGAAGTACGAGTGGTTGCAATGTGGACATGAATGGTCGCCTCAGTGTTTCCAGTGCAACTGGTGGCGCTAATGTTGCAGAAGATATAGAATCTTTAGGTGATGTATTTGTATGGGGAGAAGTGTGGACCGAAGGACCACAATTTCAAAAAGCTGATGTCTTGTCCCCGAAGCAGTTGGAAACAGATGTTGCTATAGATGTGCAACAAGTGGCTGGCGGTGTGGAACATGCAGCCCTTGTCACCAGACAGGGAGATGTGTTCACATGGGGTGAAGAATTTGCAGGTCGACTTGGTAGGGGAAATGAGCAGAGTGCAAGCCGACCAAAGCCGGTTGAGGTTTTTTCGAGCTGTAACATGGAAGTTGTGGCATGTGGCGAGTTTCACACTTGTGCGAGAAATGTACAAGGTGAACTGTTCACTTGGGGAGATGTGGATTACAAGACTGGACTACTTGGACATGAATCTGAGGCTGGTCACTCACTGCCGAAGCGTGTATCTGGCCCTCTTGAGGGTATTCGGGTTATTTGCATTTCATGCGGCTCATGGCATACAGCTCTTGTGACATTTAATAACAAGGTAAAATAGATGACACAAGTACATAATATCTCCAAGTAATATGACCAAAATGTTCAAGTGTTACTGTGTTAGAAAGTTATTATTGTTGTTGAAAATTGGTAAGATAAATATCACCATATTAGTTGAAGTGTAAGAGAAAAAGAGATAGTAGGAGATAATTTAACTTTCACAAATTTCGTTGAATGTTTTTTCTCACTCAAATTTATTGTGAAGGAACCAATGTGCCTAAATGTATGATAACATTATCCATGAATCTAAGACACCCAGACATTTTTGTTTTTGTTTGATGGAACATACTCTGATGAAATCACATAATATCCCTAAAAGATACTTTTGATGCAATATTTCTTGTAACTTTTAGTCTACACTTAATCCTGAAACATTGTATAACATCAGCAAAGTAATGTCTGATGGTGAATTAAATATAACTGGACCCTAGCTCACTATTATAAATCCTGGAATTGGTACATACAAGAAACAAGCAATTATTTGGTTAGTATCATAAAGTTGAAGTGATACTTTTCAAGGGTCTCCACATAAGTAAATAAATTAAGGTAGTGATGTTATTACAATTGCAGCTGTTATGATTATTGGTATAATAGAAAAATTAGGCAGGGATAATACAAATAATTAGTGAGATAAAAGAAGTCATAAGTCTGATTGATACCTTTCTATGTGAAAATGCAGCTCTTCACATTTGGCGAGGGAACATTTGGTGCTCTGGGTCATGGTAATCGAGAAAGCATCAACTATCCAAAGGAGATCAAAAAGTGGAGTGGAATGGAGTATTTAGAAAAAGGCGGAGTAGTGAAAACAGAAGTACGTGGAATTATGAAAGTTGCATGCGGATTGTGGCACACTGCAGCTATAGTTGAAGTTGTTAAAATGAACAAAATGAACGAGCAATTACCTTCACAACTTATATTTACATGGGGGGATGGTGGCAAGTTTCGACTAGGCCAAGGCGACAAAGAGGCAAGGTTAGTGCCAACACTTGTTGAATCACTTTGCAATAATAATTGTCTTCAGATTGCATGTGGACACAATCTTACAGTTACACTTACGACATCTGGCCGTGTAATCACAATGGGTGATTCGACTTATGGGCAACTTGGGACTAATCAACCGAACAACAAAGGCCCAAATTTGATTAGTCATGTTCAAGATGTCGAAGATATTGCATGTGGTGCTACCCATGTAGTTGCACTTACACAACGAAGTGAGCTTTACACATGGGGCAGAGGTGCCAATGGAAGATTAGGTCATGGAGACACAGAAGATAGAAATATACCCACTCAAGTTGAGAGCCTGAAGGACCGTCATGTAAAAAACATCTCATGTGGTGCAAACTTTACGGCATGTATATGCATCCACAAATGGGTGCCTACGAATGACCAATCCGTGTGTGCTGGGTGTAGACAATCATTTGGATTTGCCCGAAAGAGGCACACTTGTTACCATTGTGGCCTAGTTCATTGCCATGCTTGTAGTTCCAGAAAAGCCTTGAAGGCACAACTTGCACCTAACCCTGGAAAACCACATCGTGTATGCGATTTGTGTTATGCCAAACTCAATGCAAATGAGATGAACCACATGACTTCTGTAGCCAGCAATCGGTATGTGATGACACGACGGTCTACTGATCAAGGAAAGACATCAAGGCTATTATTGCAATCTCATGCTGATCCGGTAAGATACTGTGAAATGAAGCCTGTAAGAAACGAGGGGAAGTCAGACTCATTATCCATAATCCGTGCAAGCCAAGTTCAGTCGTTATTGCCATTACCTACTTCGTTAAGTGCCCTTCATGCTGCATTAAGACCAATTGTGACATCATCAGCACTGCCGAGTAGTAATGGTAACAACAATGGTGGTACTGTTCCTGGATCTCCTTACTCACGTAGACCGAGCCCACCTCCATCAACTCCATTTTTCACTAAAGCTGTGTATGATAACCAAAAGAAGATTATTGACACGTTGCAAAATGAGTTGCAGCAACTACAGATAGAGGTAAGTTGCATGAATTTTAATTCTAGACTGTGAATGTCTTATTGTAGGACAAATTTTCATTCTACATAAATGAAAAAAAATCTATCTTGAGTAGTATTCGAACTAAAATGAACATCATTTAATATTTTTTTTTATTTGGAAATAACATGGAGCTTGAAAAGAATTTAACTTTACCAGTGATCATGAATATACATGAAGATGTGGTCAGCTAATTTCTAAATAGTACTAGGTAGGTATGATCTAGCAGAACCCTTGTGTTTTAGGGTATCTATCGATGGATAGCGCCAGGTAGATATCATCCCCGCTCCCACACAACTTCCACACACATGTAAGTTTTATATAAAATAATAAAAACTGTAATATCCTATAATCAATTGACATCAGTTAGTTACGATTAAAATGTTGAAAGTACTTGATCAATAATTTATTTTTGTAAACAACTTGTACCTTTTGCAGCTTTTTACTTGATTTTGCTAATTGTCTCATATTTTCTGTTTCTTGTCTTGAAAAGAACGGAGAGTTAAAAAGACACAAAGAAATGCAAGACAAAGAGCTTCATAATGCACTAAAGAAGGCTAGGAAAGCTAATATGTTGGCTGCTAAAGAAAATGCAAAATGCAATGCCACACTTGACCTTGTTAGAAAATTTGAATCTCAGGTACTACTACAAAGCATATGGACAGACTAAATTAAACAAAATTTATTTGCAAGCTTTTGAATTACAATATTGTATACTTCGGCAACTTTATTGAACTAATCTTTTGTTCATATTTAGAGTATTTCTAATGTGCAGCCAATTTTTTTTATATAAAAAAAACTAACCTTATTCATGAGTGTAATTGTAATATCCTAAAGAAAAGATACTAACATTTCTTTATCAACTTCTGTTATTTGTTTCCCACGCTTACATGAATTATCATCGGCTAATATTAGAAGATATATTCATGTTCTTTGTTATAGCTAAAGGAGATTGAACTAATCTTTTGTTCATATTTAGAGTATTTCTAATGTGCAGCCAATTTTTTTTATATAAAAAAAACTAACCTTATTCATGAGTGTAATTGTAATATCCTAAAGAAAAGATACTAACATTTCTTTATCAACTTCTGTTATTTGTTTCCCACGCTTACATGAATTATCATCGGCTAATATTAGAAGATATATTCATGTTCTTTGTTATAGCTAAAGGAGATTGGAGATAATGTGCCACCTGAGGTTTTTGAGACTCTAGATGCTCTTGTGAAACAATCTGAAAGTAATAAAGTAGGCCATGCTGCAGCAGACCAGGAACAACCTCGATTGTCGGCAGACAATGCATATGAGGAAGAAAGTCTGGTGCAGGGTACCATAAAAACCAATATGGAGAATCAATTTGAAGAGTTTGAGGATCGGTTTGAACCGGGAGTGTATGTGACATATGCACAGTACAAGGATGGTTCAACAGCTTTTAGACGTGTTCGATTTAAGTATTGTTTTCTTCTTAATACTTTTCTTTATTTTGTCTTAGATATTTTCAATGATTTTTTTTTTTCTGCAATGGTTAGAAAACTGGTGATAAAGTTAAAGCTAGCCAAGGGGACCACTGGTTTGTGTATGGTATATGCTGGTTTGACATACCTATTTTTAAGTTCTTTTATTTCAAGAAAACAAGCAAAGGGATCTATTTTACTGGCCGATATCCAACCAACAAACTCAGAAGATAGAAACATTATTCTTTTTGTTGTAATTTTAATAATCTAAAGAACCAAGTACAATAGGAAATTTATTTAGTTGGTTGTTCATAAGGAAGAAACAAGGTTAATGTAGAGCAATCTTGTTTGATATATGCAGTAGGAAGAGATTTAATGAGCAACAAGCCGAAGAGTGGTGGAGGGAAAATCAAGGAAGAGTTATCATGAGATACACCAATTCCAATCCCAATCCAGATGCAGTGCTATCAGCGCCTCCGCCGCCGCCTCCGCTTCCACGACCATCTCAACCTGCAACATTCAATAACACTGGGGAAGCAGGCACTTAGATTTGGCAAGATGCAACGCCAAATATAGCTAGAGCAACCTACCAGGCTATAATTGTTAGAGAGACGAAAAAAAGTGCTATTTTAGTTTAAAATTCAGGTTAGTTAATTTATGGTAAAATTAAGGGATCGGTAAACTAAGTATTCAAATATTCTACTCAAATTAAAACAATTATATGCAAAGAGAGGGGTTAGGAAATTATAACACTCAAATACCAAATGTAACAGACAAATTGAGAATTGAAAAGAATTGAGAGACAAGAAGTTTGAGATTATGAACTAATTTCTTTATTGAATTCAAGAAATTGATTCCAAAATTGAGAAATAAGACAATTGAGTAAATTGAATAAGAACAGATTTCTGGATATATTCAAAAGTTTGGTCCAGATTGAGACTAATACCGTCTTTATCTATAGGCGATATTTACATTCATCCTAAAAATTGTAAATAGTAATTAAGAGGAGATTCACTCGTCTGACAGCAATGACATTCTCAGCCAACAGACTAAGGAAATTTGTTCATAAAGTGTCTAATAATCGGCCGTAGTATATGTAATGATCTTTTTTGTAAAAAAAAAATTAATCTCGAGATGAGAGTCCGGCCTTCCAAGGAAGGCACCAATACAGTATGAAGGTATATGAGACATATACCAGAAAAAATAAAACCACACCATCCTATACTCTCATATACAGAGATGAGAAAAGCATGGTAGTGAACGAAAATAAAGAAAAAACACCCAGCACAATTTGCTGTTACATTATTATACTCCTCACCACACAGGCTGCAGATAGAAAATAAAATTTCAGAACTAATATCTTCCAAGATTTCCATCACTGAGGATTAATGTCATCC
>CAXKVX010003988.1:0-33748 GCA_964058865.1 Eleocharis quinqueflora
GAGTAAACATGAAATTCTATCTATAAAATGACAAATAATCAAATAATAATTATTTTCTGATTTTACTAGATGCATGTATGATTTGGAGTATTTCTTTTTTTCTTCTTTGAATAATATGTATCATCCATATTGAGTTGGAGATCTTGTCATTTTCTAACCCAATATTTCATAGCCGGGAGGTAGTTTCATGTAAATCTCTTCTTTCAAGTCTTCATACAGGAACACATTTTTGACATCAAATTGATGTAATGGTCAGTTGAGATTGGCTGCAAGAGACAACAAAACTCGAACCAAATTTAGTTTGCGACAAGAGAAAAGGTTTTCTGGAATTCATACGTTTGTGAGTACACTTTAGCTACAAACCTGGATTTATATCTTTCAATTTTTCTCTTTGCATTGTACTTCTTTGAATATACCCATTTACAACTCATTGTTCTTTTTCCTAGTGGTAATTCAACTATATCTCATGTACAATTTTTTTTCGGAGCATTCATTTTTGTAGTCATTGCTCTAGTCCATTCTTTACTTTTAAGGACATCCTCAACTATTTCTGATATAGCCAAAGATGAAAATCTGCAAACAATTATTTACATATTATGTTTGGTTATCACTCCTTATGATTTTTATTTCTTATTGAATGATATACATTTCAAAGTACGATAAAAACACAATAAAATGAAGTTACTCGAACCAGCCTCTATTGCAATTTTTAATCTGTAGGGACAAATATGAGAAAATCTTTGATTCCCCCATCATACGCCCACCGCTTCCGTTCTCGCCCTCTTTCTTTTGCAAGGACAAATATGAGAAAATCTTTGATTCCCCCATCATACGTCCACTGCTTCTGTTCTCGTCCTCTTTCTTTTTTTTCTTATTCTTATTTTGTCTCTTTGCTTTTTTGTCTTATTTTTATTGTGTCTTATTTCTTTTTTGAATATTTTTCTGGTGTCTTATTGTGTCTTATTTTGATTCCCCCAATGTATTCATACCAACTCTCTAGTTTTTTTTATTCATTGTCCGTAGGCTTACAACACACACACACACACACACAAATCAGAAAATAAACTTGAAAAATCCCTTAAAAAGTAGCCCCTCCGGGGCTTGAACCTTAGATAGACCCCCCTCAATGGAAGTCTTGTGCTTTACCACTACACTAAGTATGGCTCGTCCTACTAACTCCCATGTTTTTTATGTTATCAACTTTATATGTGTTCATATTAACTTCTCTAGTGTTCATACAAATTTCACCGGTGTTCATACTAACTTCATAGATGTTCATGCTAATTTTCGAGGTGGTCATACCAACTTCACTAATGTTCATACTAACTGTTCGTAGTGTTCAGACATACTATCTGATTTTCATCATTTTTCTGGTGTTCATACTACACCGGTGTTCAGGGGCGGAGCTACATGAGGCTAGGGAGGGGCGGAGCTACATGAGGCTAGGGAGGGGCAGCCGCCCCACCCTGGAATTTTTTTTGCAAAATAAGCTTGTGTATTTGTATGATTTGTTAAATTTTTTTGCAAAATAATCATGTATATTTACAAATGTGCATCATTTTGTCCCTCCCTGAAAAAAAATGATAGATCTTGCCTCTCCCTGACGAAAATCCTGAATCCGCCCCTGCCGGTGTTCATACTAACAATCCAAGATGTTTATACTAACTTTCGTGGTATTTATATTAATTTTTCTATTATTCGGACTTTCACTATACTAAGATATTCATACTAGATTCGTATACTATTATGAATACTTGTTTCAACTAATATTGATATATTTTCAATCAATATGAACATTACAGTTTCAATCAAGAGCACAATATTTTTGAAATATCTAGTATGAAAATTTGTTTCAACTAATATAAATGCTTATTTTCAGTGCATGAAGCGAAAACATTAGAATAATACGGTTAATTCAACTTTTTTCTCTATTTTTTTTTTAAAGTTAATTATACTGTTCTGTCGTAATAACAGTGATTAAACAAGTACACCTGTTGTCTTGAGTCAGTTATCGGTGGAAGCGGGCAAATCCCATCCCACAACCGATCATGTTCTGAAAGCCCTTGCAAAACCCCCGATCTCAACCCGAAACGCTTCGTCTGGTTCGCTTAAATTTTCGTCTCGATATCAATTTCTCTCCGTTCTCTCTCTCAGACAATGGAGGAGGAAAAAGAAGCGAAATCGCCGGTTAGGGTTCGACTGGTGTTCGCTGATCGCAACCTCTTGAGCAAGGAGCAGAGGTCGGAGGGATTTCGCCGGAGCTGGGTGGTGATCCGCCCCGATCTCACGACCGTCGCCGAGCTTTGTCACGATATCACTAGCCGATGGGACCTCAACTCCACTGACCTTCTTCTCTGGGTTGGTTTTACTCACTTCTGACTGACATGCATGCAGTATGCAGTGTTGTTGTTGTCAATATATTTTTTTCCCAATCCGTGAATTTCTAGATTTCACTAAGAACGATGATTTTTTTTTTCTTACAGTGCTCTCAATATGCGTGATTAAAAAACTAACAATTATTTATTTTTAACGCAGATGGATGGGTTTGTTATTCCCCCATCTGAATCAACCTCGATTTTTAAGGATAATGACGAAATAAGGTATACATTCCTTATTTTTATTTAGCTTTGTTGAATATTGTCGAACAAAAATTAATGTTGAAAATTAATCAAAGTTCAATATTGAATTTGTCAAACAAGTGATTTGATACATATGTCTGGTCCTGCTTTATTGTTCTTGGAGTTTTTGTATCTGGTTTTTTGTTTTCTTAGTTTGGCTATTTACTTACTATAATTATTTGATTATTAAAGAAGCCAAAAGGTAATTTCACATTGTGTTAATCATTCTTAAATTCATTTTTCAGAGTTAAAGGTAATATGAAAAAAATGAAGAAGATGAAGAAGAAGAAATCTGTTGCCAGTCCTGCTAGTGTACCGCAAATCAAAGAGAAAGATTTTATTGACAAACAGATAACTGTCTCTAGTAATGGAGTTCCATTAATCGACAACAGAGAGGAAGCAACTGAGAAAAAACAAAAGAAGAGGAAAAGGCTTTTATCTGAGGACGCCAGCTGGAAAAGAGAGAAAAAGGAAGCAGAAACACCCAACTGCTCAAAGTAATCTTTTCTTATCACATGCATATTCTTTTTTTCTCATTTATTTATTATCTGGTGACACCTGAGTCCATGAGGATTGAATTAGTTAATTAAACTGGGTTCAATCATTGTGTCTGTTATGCTTATGCAAAGTCTTCATAAACTTCTATTAGGAAGAAAAAAATGAAGCCATTGGATAATGCAAGACAAGATACTATTAATGAAAGCAAAAAAGCTGCGTCCGCTGTAGCAACTCCTTCTCACTTTCACATTGTTAATCGAAAGACAAATGCTCCAACAGTTCTAATATCAGAGAGGTATGCTGAAAGTTTTGACCTATCTTTAGGTACATCTGAATTTGATGTGAAATTAGTCTTTCTCAAGCAAGAAACCTAACATTTGTGTTGCATTATAAATATCATAAATAGTGAAGCAACTCATCACATTGAATTGTTAATTATTTTTCCACACAAAGGAAACCCTACCAGTTATTTTGTTTCCCAATTCACTGCATAAGTGGATATCTGTGGATCATAGTGTGTCTATCTTTTCCTCATTTCACTACATTAGTAGTTTGACCAAAGTGTTGGTAATGACCTTTGAATGGAGCAATCTGGCAAATGCTGACTCACTTCGATCGATTGTTTGAATGAAAAACATCCTTCTTAGTAACACTTCTAATCAGTAGAAATAGAATATGTCGGTTATCTCTTTGACAAAATTGGTTGCTCAATTTCTATCGAATATGCCTCTTATATCTTGAAAGTTTTAGCTTTGATGACCTGACTACAATGTAGTAACAAGTTGGAATAAGAAAGTCTTTTGAGCTCTAAGGGCCACATGGCACAATGGTGGTGACTGCTCATGTGGTGCACTCTCCTAAGCTCTGGACTGGGAGTTGTGATGATCCTATGTTGCTCTATATGTGACTATTTGTTACAATGGATGTCCTTTTGGTGCACTTTTATTATCTATTTGGATAGTATGTCTAACTAACAATTTGTTTTAATGGATTTATTTGTTGTCTCTTACTATTGTTTGAGCAACATTTGGGAATATCTATTTTGTTTATGCTATAATTTTGGGGCTTATGACTAAACTTGTGGTTTTGAACAAATGCTTACAGAAGATGCTTGATTGAGGACAAATTCTTATTCAGTTATCTGGAATTATCTTAATTGAGTTTTTAAACTTGATGAAATAAGTACCAACTATTAATCTTTATATTATACAAGCAGTTCCATGCGGATGAATTCAAATTCAGTTCTGATTTAGGACATCATTTGGAGATGGATATATTGTCTTATATAAATACAAAATTTCCTTCTAGGACTATATTGAGCTATTTGTTTGCTCATACATATTGGTATAAGGTGATTCAGTAACCCATATTACCGTGCTAAGTACACTGCATTTCTTATACAGGAATCAGCAAGTTGCTTCCATCAGCAAACACACATCTACCGGATTTTATGGTGGTCCAAATAAAAAGGTCTTCTATTTGTCCTGTTCTTTTCTTTTGGCAGCCTGGCTTGGAGTAGACAAACTTATTTCATATGTTGATACATTACTCATCATGCAAAAGCTGGAATTATCGTAATGAAATAGTAGATTAGTATTCGGTTATGATGAATTTTTCTTCGGGTGGGGGGGGGGGGGGGGCTCTAGACTATCTCTGTTAATCATTTTTTTGCATTTGCTAAATTCTACTTGAGAACTTACTGCTGCTATGCTGTTCTATAATTTACCATTTTCCAATAATATCATGCTGCTCTTTTATTTATCAGATTCCAATAACATACTTAATGTACTGATTTTCTTAAGTTTTTCGAGTTCCATCATAGCTTACTCTGTCTTATGAACGGAAAACATCATATTGCAGAAGTTCAAAAATCAAATAATTAAGGAATTGTACTTGTGAGAACAACAGCACCAAAGCCTCCGAGTTTATACTTCTCTTTAAAAGCTACACAACAAGAACATTCATTTTTTCCCCTTAAACATACATTAATCTGCAGAACATGTATGGAGCTTGCTTAGGAGTTGGTACTCACCAGCCCCGACCAAGCCATTGGATACCTGGTCAAACCCGATTCATGTCCCCCGGTAAAAGAATTTCCTTTATACTTCTAAGTTATGAACTATAGATTCTATGTTGTTAATGCTGATTCATTGTGATAATATTTGTTATCAATACTAAAAGCATTTAGGATAACAGCACAAATCATACCGTACTATCTATGAAGGACCTGTATTCATTTGTTTGTAGGTACATGCTATAGCTAGAATTCTTGTACCATGTTAGACCAGAATAAAAGTCTTATCTAGAGGAATTGATCTTCAGATTTATTGAAATTAATCCGATGAGCTTTGCTACTTGATCATTGCAGGTGCAGGACCAAGTAATTGGCAAGAGAATGGTCCGAGGGTACGTCGGATTAGTGTCGTTAATTTAATATGTCTTGTGTTTATTCGTTGCATGTTATTGTTCTACCATGATGTAAGTAAACTTACTTTGAAATTATTGAAGTGATCTATGCAAAATATATCGAGTTGATGTAGGTGCTGGCAAGGACTACAGTTCTGAATTTGAATCGAATCAGCACCACCTGCTTTTTGCATGCTTTCATTGTTCTTATAGATTCAGAGCTACTGTGCTTAAACATGAAGATTTGGTAAAATAACCACGAATGAGACTAGTGCTAAACCATTATACTAGAACCCCTTCTCTTTCTGTATGTATAGACATATTTGTAGTTAATTGAAATTAGTTTGTATTTTTCTTAATAAATTTGATCATCTTTCTTCAGAAATCTTTCCAGGGTGATTGGACTATGACTAGAAAGACCTCTAGGAAACCAAAAGGTGGATTTAATGGCCCAAATGCCCACGGCAGACACTGGGAGACCTGGGGAGACTCCAATCGTTCTAATGCAATAGACTCACGACTCCAACTGGGCAATAATTTTGCAACTGAGGAACCTAGTGAAAAGGCCATTCCTCATGGAGAAGAAATCAATGCAGATAAGCATTTTGAAAGCTTTGACCCCTTGCCACGCCTTCCTATGGTATGCTTACTCAATTTGTTTTAGTTGTGTTTTATGTAGAAGCATGATTAATAGAGAAAATATGTTGTGTACCCCTCAAAACTCTAGTAAGATATATTAAGCATTTAAGCCTGATAAAAATTGAAGGATACACAATGCTTTTACTCTCACGTGTTCTTCTCCATAAGATATCTTCATTTGTCAATAACCCATTCAGAATAGAGGGGCATTCTGTGAAGGGTTGCTTGTGGGATATTGCCATTGTAAGGGTACTTATATGAGGTTTCTATCTGTTTCGAGTGTTTGCAATCTTACGTGGAATTTTCCTTGGATAAAAAATATAAATTCCTTGCTTTTGATGATCTTTTCTTGATATTTTATTGCAGGAAGGTGATATAATTGCTTTCCGCCTTGATATCACTGATGATTTGGGCTGCCCAGGGTTTTCTTCTTTCAGAGTATTATATTTTAGTATTTGAGTTTACTTAATTCTAAGCAAATGGTTGTCCTTGACTTGACATTTTCATGTAATTTTAATTCTTCAAATAAATTACAGACGGTTTCATGTCATGAAATGCCAACTCTTTATGTGCAATTGGATTATCCTTAAATCTAGCAGTCAGTGCTGGTACTGCTACCAGACCAGTGCTGGTACTGCTACCAGACAAATGGGAAAACTTTCATAAAAACATAAAGCTAACAAAATGAGTGACCAAAAGTTAAATACTGAGACTGGATCTCATTACATATTTCTATTTCATTATCTAATATTCTTTTTCAGGTTGGGAAAGTGATAGTGTTTGATCCTGTGTTGATGATAATCTTTCTACTCCCAGTACCCGAGTATCGAACTCCAGATTGTGAAGTTTCTGAGTATGAGAAGTCAGTGTACAAAGAAGATGGTAGCCTGGAGGTATATTTACCCAAATAAAAAACTTTTAACAGCAGCTCTCCTCTTTTAGAGTCCTCTATACCTGACAATGACATATACATTGCCAGGCAACAAAAGTGTTCCGAGCACAATGCAAGTTTTTAAGGGGCAACCAAGAAGAATTAAATAAACTTGGCTATAAAGAATAGCTTCCGGTCTGTTCTCTATGATAATTGCGAATCTTTTATATTTGCAGATTGGTTTCGAATCTCTTGTGGACCTACGCTTGATTAAGGAGGGTAAGGTGAAAACTACCCCGAAGATGCACAAGTCTGGAAAGGGGAAAAGCAAGTCCAAAGCCTCTAATCGGCAAGATGGTGCTGAAAATTCACACTCTGTTTTAGATTTGTTTTGCACAATTTTAGTTAAGTTTGTGCTTCAGATTATGCATAGGAGCCTTATATCCCTAGTAACTCATGCAGTTGTCGGCATAATTTTCCCAAAATGGCGATCCTATATTAATTGCTTAGTTACTCTGGGAATCAGGTTTTCCTATACTGCTAGTAAAGGCTGTCATAAATTACCTTGTGCAGAAAGAAATGATAACAATGTGAACTCGGCATGGGAAGCAGGCAACACTTCAAATGCAGATGAAACAACAGAACACAATTGGGGTTCCTGGGCACCAAGTGCTGGCAGAGCAGGTGCATCTGGACAAAATATGGCACAATATGGCACTGGGTTTGGGTCCGAAGATGGTAATTTTCCTAACGGATGGAACGGTAATAAGTTTATTGATCTCAAATTGCAATGAACTATTATGTATTAAATTGGGTATTTGGGTTGCCGTACATGATAGTTTATGCTATGCTGGTTATCTGTTCTACTGGTATTTGTCATGCTGCTTTGATCTCTCTATATACATGAGTGCAGGGTGCATACCACTTGCTAGGTCTCAGCTGGATCTTAGTTTTTTGTTTTTATTTATTTTGCCTTTTTCCTTACTTGCATTGTTAATTCCTAATGGGTGTTTTTCAGCTTTTATTGGGCAGATTTAACCATGCATCATCCCTTCGCAAAGCCTCAAACACCCAAGGGATTCAGTGGAAATTGGAAAGAAAACAAAAATACTAGTTAATAGTAAAAAAATAATAATAAAGTTTTGAGATTTGAGATTTGTCTCTCTTCAGAACCCTTACTAAATTACCTTCTGTAGGAGATGGTGGAAACAACTCTACCTTGGCTTGGGAAGCAAATAGGGAGGCTCCGAATTCGAATCAAGGCACTCAAGCTCAGAAAAATTGTTGGGACGACTGGGAGCCAAGCACTAGCCATGCTGGTTCATCTTGGCGACGTGTGGGACAACATCGCAGTGGTTTTGGATCCGGCAGTGGCCACTCTAGAGGGGGAAGGAAAGGTAGGGGTGGCAAATACTTCAATCCCAAGTTTAAGAAGTGATGTGTTGGGTCTGAGCTTTTTGTTGATAGAATTGGATGACTGCTGACTTCTGATCTGTATAGATGTCTTATTTTGTTGTGCCAGAGTCCAAAACTCAGGTTCCCTGGGGTAAGAAGTGTGCTGTACATGGTTAAAATTGGAAGTATTATGGTGAGGAAAATGTGATGAATCCGTTTGAACTCGCTTGTTGTGGTGTCTCCTATTTTTGTTGTCTTGCAATTTGGTGCTTTGTTTGTTGTTTCAGAATGCAGTGGTTTAAGAGAAAATCCTTATAGCCCAACCATCTTTTTCTTAGTAAATTTTCGTGCTGCATTGAACCTCTTAGACTGGTTCATTTTGCATCTTTCTTCCCAGCCAATAATCACGGTCTCGACGAGCGTAGCTGAAGTTTGTAGAAAAAATGCTAATCATATTTAATATTTTTTGTAGCAACTTCAGTTGCGCTCGTCGGAATCATAATTAACTTTTTTTATCGTCGCAAGTCATCGACCTGTAGATATCTGAGTCTATTTTCATTCCGTCGAGTCTGATTTGCGGTCGGAGAAAGGTGCATACCAAATTTGACTTCATCTTCAACTTTTGTCTTAATTACTCATGAGTTTGCATCTGAATTAATTTTGAATTGATCGTTTCTTCGATCGCAAATCAGACTCGATGCGATGGAAGTAAACTCGAATATCTACAACTCGAGTGCTTGAGACGATAAAAATAAACCATTTACAATCCCAACGAGCGTAGCTGAATTTGTTACAAAATATACCTAAATATAACATTTTTCTTTGAATTAAATTATTAATATTTTTATTAATAAAAAATCAAAAAGTTGCCTTTACGAGTTAAGCACGTTGTGGCATATATACTGCAAAATATCTGAGTTTGATTAATTTCAATGGTCGGTGTTAGCAACACCAACTTTTTCTATTTTTAGAGCTTCTCAACTACGCCTTCTGTCTATTTATAATGAATTAATTTAGTTTATATTATTAAAAAATCGGCAAATGTAATAAATATCTCTACATACATAAAATTTATAATATTATATTTTTAAAAGTGAGAAATAACAAAAATAATTAGAATTATCAAAACACAGTTATAAGAACAATATTAATTTTCATGTTTTGACTCTTTTTAAAAATAAAATATTATTGATTACATGGACTTTAGAAAAATATTTGTCAATTTTATATAATTCAAAAAAATATTTGATCAAAATAGAAGTTTGAAAAATAACTTATCAAAATAAAAAAAATGAGAAAAAACTACCAAAAAGTAAAAAAGAAAAACCTAGTGTGGTAGATGAAAGACATGCTCAAATGTGCGCAAAAACCCAAGGATAATTCTTTACATAGTGCGGTAAAGCCACGACCTAGGGCTAAGGTCTCAGCCTCTCGGACAAATATTCTCGGGTGCACTTTTTTGGCTTCGGAGGAATGCGTCTCAATCTGCATATCTTTGACGGTCAACCGTTCGATCTTAATTTGACGATTCAAATTGAATCGCATTCCTCTGATGCATGAATTTTTTATTGCTAAATCAGAAACGTTCGATCTTAATCTGACGGTTCAAATTTAGGCACAGCTCTCTTTTGCAAAAAAAGTGCACCAAGAGGATATGGTTTCCTGAGGTCTGAGGCTAATGAGGCATCTTTAATTGATTTATTAATTTAAAAAAAAATCCATAGATTTATGGAAGTGTGATTGGAGCAAGAGGAAAGGCAACCTTTCTCCTGTACAGCTGTACTCAATCGATCGATGCCTCTTTATTTTGTCTCTCATGAAATAAAAATGGAAGAACAATTAATTGGTATCATTTGAGGCACAAAAAGCAGATAATGGTCATAATCTAACAGCTTGTGATGTTGGCTAACTATAAAGTGTCGCCATTACTATTCCTAAATAAAGAAATTAAGTGATATCAACCATCAGTATCTTAATTCCTATGTTATGTGCCATTGTGTATGCGTATTCCTATCTTATGATTTTTCGGGTGGTGTTATCGATATCGAAAATATAATTTTGGACATCGAAAATAAGTTAAATTAAAATTATTTAGACAATTTTATTCTTAAGAAAACATGTAATACTTTCAATTTTAGAATAATTTTCATTACTCATTTTTATTATTGCTATTTTCATTTAAATAAAATAAAATACATAAAAAAATTTAACTTCGACGTGTAAATCAATATTTTTTACGTTAATAGAGTCAACCATATTTGTCTTCATCAAAGATGCTAGACTAGCAATAGGGGCGGATCCAGCAAAAATTTTAGGATGGTTCAACATTTCGGTTTTTTTTCAGAATAGTTCAAAATCATGAATATTTTAAAAAAACTCAAATTATAAGTCTATTTTTAAATTTTTTTCTAATTACATTGTCAATTTTGATTTTTTTTTTCAGAGTGGACCAGCTGACACACCCTGAATCTTAGTGGCTCCGCCTCTGACTAGCAAGTAACAACCGGAATAAAATAGAAGATTTTTCCTTTTTTTTCTTTTTTCTTCGTGAAAAAGGACTCAAAATTAGGAGTTATTTTCTTCATTTTTTTTGTTAAAACTTGTATCGAAGAACTAGCCAAATTATAGTAACTTTTAGACATACAAATAACATCGAGATAAAAGTTACAGAAGTTATATTGCTTAAATGCTTGTATCGAAAATTCTTCATTGTTTGCATAGTTTTTTTATACTAGTAAGATGCCAACGCGATGCGGTGGAATAAATAATATTATAATATCTTTCGTGTCTTTCATAATAAAGTATATGCAAGATTTAATATCTAATGAATCAATTATGTTGATGTACATTTTTTATTTTTCCGATTCATAAACTTTACAGTGGGATTTAAAAAAATTAAAATGTGATCAAGTTTCTTTCTCAAATGTCTATTTTTGAAAATATATGTTGGTTTATTGCTATATTACTGCATGATTATAAATATTTGACCATGCTTTCAAAAATTACACAAAAAAATGTTAAATAGCAATATCATAAATAATAAGATATATGTCGATAATAAATAATACATAATATCTTGTCTTCATGAGAATATATTACATGTTCTTATTATGATAAGAAAATTGAAAGTCTAAGAGAATTGAAAGTTTAAAATTGAGCGGTTGTGATCGAAAGAAATGAAAATCTCACATTCTGTATTGATCTGAGAGGTGAATAGAGGTTTGTAGTCAAAAATTCTAATCTCCTTTTATTAACAGTAATGATCTTCACTTCAAAAATTCATTGCATCTCATGATAGCCAAACTTATATTAGTGCGCCTGTTTTCTAAAAAGCTTCTTCCATTCTCATTAATTTCAGACCTGTTAATAATATAAAAATGTTTGGATTTTTTTTTCAACTTAAACTAACAACATAACATTAGATTTCAATTTCTTAATAAACAAATTTTCTAGTTTAAATAGAGTTATTTCATAAAAAATGGCAATTTGGCTAGTTTGAATAAAAAAATTTATTATTGTTCTCACCCAAAAAAAAATGAAAACTAAATTATGATATGGAATTAAGAACATGAAAGCATCAATTAATTCCTCCTCGAAACACTTAGCTCCTCAAACAAAACACGTTCTAATAAATAATAATTACTGTATTGATGAAGTCAATATTCAGTTCTTCACACTCACACACACACACACACACACACATATAGAGTTAGGCTATGCTACTTACGTAAGCACCAAGCTCTATCGTATTTACGATTATATTTCAAGTATCAAAATGCAAATGGACAATCTGAACTGTTGAAAATGTTGTTCATACTAAAATCTACTTGGAAACCAAATTTTTTATTTTTAGCAATTTTTTTAATATTTTATCGGATGGGTAGAACATTGAGTAATCTGACGATATACAGACCTCAAATTTAACCAATTTCTATCCATCTGATAAAATAGTAAAAAAAATGCAAAAAAATAAAAAATTTGGTTTCCAAGTAGATTTTAGTATGGACAACATTTTCAACGGTTCGAATTAACCATTTGCATTTTGATATTGAGATATGATCGTAAGTACAAAAAAGTTTGATGCTTACATAAGTATCATAGCTTGACACTCTCTCTCTCTCTCTCTATATATATATATATAGTATTTCTCCTGCAGAAATTTAATGTTTAACTCTGACACAGTGGTACTTTATTTGTTATCGTGGTCTAGTATTCTGGTGGTTGGGTGAAATTTGGGGAATCGGATCTCCTGCTCATAAATTTCTGCTTGTTTCGATCTGGACCGTTCAAAACTCATCTAACGGTCAAAGCATCTGACTCCTGAATCAAATCACAGCCGTCCGTGACGATCGAGCGGTTTGATCGAAAACAAGCAGTTATTTACGAGCAGCAGATTCGGACCCGAAATTTGGTGGCAAATCTATTAACTGCAGTTGTGTTGGCGTGTTGGCTAATTTGCTCTCTTTGGCAAAGAATCAGTGCATCTGTCGGTGTTCTTTTATTTATTCTCTTTGGGGAAAATGGCCATGGTGGTACTGGTACATGATTGTTTGTTTGATTCATACAAGACAAGACAACACAACACAAGACAATTAAATTTTTATTTCTTAATTTGTTTTCAATACAGACAGTTATATTCTGAACCCCATTTAAAAAGTGCATCCTTTTGCCTACGGGCTTTTCCTCAAAAAAAAAAAAAAGTGCATCCTTTCTTACGAAAATGTTCCATCCCAATGTACGATATTAATTACAGCCTTACAGGACCATGCTACATTCTGGCCACTATGCTAGATAATTTATGTAAACGACATGATTATTAATGATTAGTAATTGGAAATTGTTTATAACAAGCATTCCCTTTAATGGAACGAAATCACCTACTCGTCAAATACGCGAGCAGAATCCAACTCGTCGAATTCAACGGTCCAAATTATTTTCGTCTTCTCGGGATACGGGTCAAACGCATTCGAACTGTGTGATCGCAAAGAGCAGGATCCTGCTCGGATATTTGACGAGCAGGAGATTCGCTTCTCCTTTTAATCAGCAATTTCATGACCACATACAGTGATACAGAATCATCAAATTTCACTTTAATGCCTTGTGTTCGGTTTTGGTAACTATATATCTTAGCTGCATCATGCAATGATACAAAAAAATAAATATTTGCATGTGGGGGTAACTTAATATCGTATTATTAATCCAAGCAATTAAGTTATCATTGAATTGAACTGCCAAACGATGACCCACTAAATGAGCTCTAACTATCTGTATTACTGTATATATATTGCATTGCAATTATGGCTGTATCTAGTAGATTGACTGCACCAATATGGGGCTTGCTTCAATATTATGGAAACAGTGCCATCATTTCCAATTTTTGGTAAAGTTATCACGTAATATGCTCGAAACTATATGGGTTCGTTTGACAAATCAATAAATAGCACTAGAATAGTAGTAAAAGTAGAATAGTTTTTATAATAGTATAATTTTGAAAGAGTGATAGAAAAATGATATTATTAACTATTCAGTATTGTTTGTCACTTGTCATTTGAAATAGTTGAAATGTTGATAATTATAATAATAATGATGAAATATTATAATACTAATAAAAATAATAATAAATAATAAGAATAATAAATAATAATAACAAATAATAATAAATAATGATGAAATATCATAATACTAATAAAATAATAATAATAAATAATAATATAATAATCATAATCATAAATAATAATAAAATAATAATAATGATGAAATATTATAATCGTAATAGAAAAATAATAAATAACAAATAATGATAAATAATAATAATAATAACAAAAATAATAAATAATAAATACTAATAAAATAATAATAATAATAAATAAGAATAATAATAAAATAATAATAATAATGAAATATTATAATACTAATAATAAATAATAATAACAATAATAATATTAATAATAATAGTAATGATGAAATATTACAATACAATAAAATAATAATAATAATAAATAATAATAAATAATAAATAATAATAAATAATAATAATAATAATAAATAACATAATAATATGTGTTATATTCGGTAATAATAAAATTAAATAATAAACAGAGTGATATATATAATAAAATATTATTAATTACTAAATATAATACAACACAATCAAACACTAATTGCTATTTTTCAATTGCTAAACCGCTAAACCACCTATTGATTGATTTAGTGAAACAACAAATTGTTGCACTATTCTGAAAATTTAAAAGGTTGTTTGACATTTACGTGAAATAGAATAACACTTTATTCTACTAAACTAGTATTGCCAAACGAACCCTTTATGTAGAGCCATATATTAGACTATGTGTAGGTGTGATAGCTTGGGCCCAAGAAAGCTTTATTTATCCTCATCGGTCATTAGCAACTCTTTTTTTTTGCAGATGAATAGATACATTATTTTTTTTTCAAATTTTGACAAACAATTTTCAGAAAAGTATGAATATTTTTTATATTGATATACATTATAAAAAAGAAAATTTTGTCGATGCCACTCAAAATCGAAGAAATCTCAAAAATGTCACTCACAATTAATTTCTTTCATATTTGCCATCCAAAATCGTTGCTACCTCCTTTTTTCTTTGCCATTAAAAAAAATACGAAAATACTCCTGTCATGGCTTCTTCCTATCCTCTTCTCCTTCTGTACGACACTGGTGTTAATTTGGCCTTCTCCTTCCACAAAATCGAGTTCGGAATCAATTACGACATTCTTCGAAGCGACACTAGTGGCGAGGTCGGTGGTGGACGGAGTGAACTCGGACCAGAAGTAGCCATGACAGATGCATTTTTTGTTTTTTTGAAAAAAGTGACAAAAAAAGAGGTAATATCGATTTTGATGGCAAATATGAAAAAATCGATTCTGAGTGACATTTTTGAGATTTTCTCAGTTTTGAATGAATGATACAGTCCTATAAAAAACTAGCTATTTGGACTTATACTCGTATTACGAGCTTTAAACTTCACGTTGATTTCCAGAACTTTTATGACATGTAAGTGCATGTTAATTTCCAAAACTTTTATTGTCTAGTCCTATATTATGACATGTAAGTTCATGTTAATTAATTAATTAATTAATAGTGGTATGATAGTAACCAAATTTGTGAATTATTTGTTTCCGACAACTTTTTCAATGAACAGATGAATCATTTACAAAATATTAGCTTTTCATGCAGATTATATAAACATCATTTATTTTCTTTATTAATTTTTTGATATACTTATATGCATTATAAAAGATTGAAATATACTTTATAATATTCCTATTATATCTAAAACACGACTTTAATTTAGATCTTATTTAACTTTTCAAAATTTCAATATTGCCAATATAGTAGCCGTAATAACAAGGTTTAAGAATAATCAATGGCGGATGCAGAATTTTTTTCAGGGTGGATCGACAATCGAATTATAATATTTTATCGGATTCAAACTCATTAGCTCATCGATATCAAATAAATCATAAAAAAAATTTGAACATACATAATAAAAAACTATTAAAATAACAAGTTAAAATAACAGATAAGTTCATAATCGAGTCAATGAAGATAGTTTTCTTCATTTTACATAAAAAACTAACACAATAATATAAAATCAAGCCAATGAAGAAAGGTTTCCTCTACGGAACTTCATATTTTGGAACCTTTGCATAATTCTTTCCATGTCCACACTAATAAAAAAATCTCTCTCAATGAAAGTAACCAAACAATCGTTCATCCATTTATCTCCCATTTTACTTCTCAATTCGGTTTTCACCAAATTCATTGCCGAAAATACTCGTTCAACACTAGCGGTAGCCACGAGCAATATCAAACTCAATTTCACCAACTTATAAACCAAGGGATAAACATTATGCCTATTCGTTTTCACCATCTTTTGAGAAAGTTCACCCAAGTTATTTACCTCTAAAAAGCCTCTATCATCTTGCACATCCATATAATAGTTCTTCAATTGACTCACTAAAATTGGAAGCTCGAATTCACTAAAATCAGCGAGATAAAATTAAGCCAATTGAACCAACTTATCTTTGTCAAAAGATGAAAAACAGTTCTTCGGATCCAAACAAGACATACAAATGAGAAGTTCACTATTCATTTTCATGAATCTATCATTAAGCTCTTTCAATTCCATATCAATAACCGTGTAAAACAAATTAACACGATAATAATGCAAATTAGTTACGTCTGTTGGGCGTCGTGGATTATCACAATATAAATCCTCCATATTTAGAACTTGAATCTTATGTTTCTCACAAAACTCACATACATCTTTAAGTAACTCATTCCAATCACTATCTCTCATATTTTGCAACCGAGTTTTAGCGCTTTTCACTAAGCGCATAGCATTCACTATATCTTGGTTTTTTTTTGCAAGATTTGTTAAAGATCATGCGTGATGAGTAATGATTTTCTCATGAGATGCAACAAAAATACAAACTCAAACCTTTGCATAGCTCTTCGAAATCCATGCGCTTGTGCTCTTTGCAATTTTGTTCCCCCTTCATTTTTTATTTCCTCAAGTACATCTAATGTGACTGAAAATAGTATAACCATACTATTTAAGGTGGCTAAATGAGAACTCCAACGAGTAAAATCGGCACGTGCAATACTTGTTTCTTGGTTCAAACATCGTCCAACTACAATTTCTCCATTTGAAAGAGCTTCCACAATTAGAACCTGAAGATGAATCATCATGAGGTTTTGATATCTTTTGAAAAAATCGTTGCATTCTTTATTCTTACACGTTACAACCTGAAAGGAAATAAACAGAGCAGATTGAGATAGTGAGTGAGAAAAATAAACAATCAACAGTGACCTCTAACTCTCTGACTACTATTATGATAGTGACCTCACTGTCTGTTAAGTGTTAATCAAATCAAACAATAATATCACACTAACCTAATTACTCTAATTAACCAAATCAAACAAGTATCACACTATTAAGTATTACCCTAGTCAGAAAATAAATATCTGACTCTGAACCGTACCCTTTGTTAGCCTATTACCCTAATTAACCAAATCAAACAACATTATCACACATTCACACTGAGTTATCTGAGTGCCTGAGTTAATTAACCAAATCAAACAATCGTACCTCACTGTTGCAGTGTTTCTGGCACGCTGGCAGTGTTGCTGGCACTCAGACCAGAACGGGGCCACAACAACAGGCACAGGTCGCAGGCGCCAGGCGACAGTGCGGCACCACTGACCATGGAAAGGCGGAAGGCGAGGGGCCGCGGCGGACTGACGAGGCATGGAGTGACGGAGGTGGCGACTGGCGAACCCTAGCTCTTTTCTTTTCTGCTTCGCGGCGCGTCGGTGAAATTGTGAGAAGTGACAAGAGCAGTATCAGATGGATGGATGGATTGATTTTTTTCTCGTGTCTGGACTCTGGCGAGTGAGATTGGCTGAGTGAGAAGGAGATTTCGCGGCCCAATTTGTTTTTCTTTTTTCTATTACAGCTCAAGCCCAATTTTGAGGCCCATCAATCCAGGGTGGTTCAGAAACTGAAATCAAAGTGGGTCAAGATTAATAATCCAGTATCATTTTATACAGTTTTGCAAAATTCAGAGTGGATCAGCTGACCTAATTAGACAATTATGAATTCAATCCCAATATTTTTCTTGTTTTTTCCAAATTAATCACGAACTGTATGAATTTGTTAAAATGATTCACAGAATGTGTTTTCTTAATAGATTTATGACTTTCAATATATGTATATGAATTATAAAAAAAAAACAATTCATGAATTACATAACCATATCGATTCACCGATCAATTTTATCTCAAATTTTTTACTTTTGTAACAAGATGCCACAGATACATATCGTCACGTAAAATCCAATTCCAAATCCAGAGCACATCATCACATTTCCTTGCTATCAACCAAGTCACCAACTACCCAATTTCTAACACATTAATTAGCCTCCTTAGTTGTTAATTGTTGACAACAACTAGCCTTTTTTTTTTTTGAAACATACACTAGCCCTTAGAAACAAGCTGCCATAGTTTCTTTGATAAGGCGACAACATATTATGCACAATAAAATCTCATTGTATCTAACAATTTTTTGGCTTTATATATATCTTGAGCAACATATAGTTAGTTATTATGTAATACTATTTTTTTGAATAAAATATTATGCAATACTGTTAATAAGGAGTTTACTTAAATCATCACCCACAAACATAAGTTTTTATAGAAATACATTCAAAAAAAAAGGCAAGCATAAAAAAAGATCTGACACATGTTACATTAGTTATATTATAAACTTAGTGCAAAATGTATGAGGCCATGGGTTGAAATGTTTTCCATTGCTTGCACATCAGTTACTACAGTGCCATGCTCCCTTGTCATACTGAGAAATCATAATAATTCACATGGACAATTTAATGCCGCATAACAGGTTTCATCCAAAACACCTTTAAGGGGCTTTCTTAATTAGTATCTGCATGCATATAAATAGCATATACTCTCCATAGCTTTACATCATCCTTAAGCCCTTGTTACTACAAAGCATGCAGAGAGCACAACTGCACAAGGACATAATGCAAATAGAAGAAGTTAGTTCCTATTTAATCCTCATTTTGTTAGGAATTATAGTTGCAGGAAATGCTCAGCCCCTTGTTCCTGCTATCGTAACTTTTGGCGACTCGACGGTGGATGTAGGAAACAACGACTATCTGACCACCATTTTCAAGGCAGATTTCCCTCCTTATGGAAGGGACTTCAAGAACAAAGTCCCAACTGGTCGGTTCTGTAACGGGCGTCTAGCTACTGACATTACTGGTAGGCATACTAACATAAAATTTATTTAGCACTTGTTTTCTTATTTTCAAGTTAAAGAAGAGTACATCTTGCTAGCTTTATTTTCAGACTAGTCTTGTTGTGCAAAAATGTAACTCGTTCTTCCTTTTCGCAGCCGAATCACTAGGATTTACAACATATGCACCAGCCTACTTGAGCCCTCAGGCATCAGGAAAGAACCTTCTTAACGGAGCCAACTTCGCATCTGCCGCATCTGGTTACTACGATGGAACTGCTTATTTGTATGTAAGTGCAATCAATCTTCCCTACCTGGTTTGTAAGAACAATCATTTTCTTCCTCTTTATTTTGTTTTAATTATAGTAAAACATGAAAAAAATAGAATTATGAAAAGAAACAATAATATTTTCACTACCTACCGAAACTTGAAAACAATTTGCCTTAAGGCAGCCAGATTGAATATTTACTTGAAAACAATAAAAAAAAATTCCTTTTTTGGAGGATGTGAATTATAATGTTTCAGAACTATATAATAGAACAGGAACAGGATTGATTTAGCAATTATGAAAGTAAATCGTTCAAGCAACAATTAATGATTTTGGAAGTACAACTTAGGGCTCAGACGGCCCCCCAATTTCCTCATTTCCAGAAACTGTATTTCTGTGTACACTGAGACGCAAATAAGTTTATTGTGCTTCTGGTCCATAGAATCCTTTAGTACTGTATTTCTGTGTTTCCTATTTTCCAATAATATTAGGGATAATTAATGAATAGAATATAAAATTTGTATTTTCGTACAGCATGCTATCCCATTGTCACAACAACTAGAGTACTATAAGGAGTACCAGTCTAAACTGGCACAGATCTTCGGTCATTCGAAGGCGCAAGGTATAATCACAGGTTCGCTGTATGTACTGAGCACTGGTGCCAGTGACTTCGTGCAGAATTACTACATCAATCCTTACCTCAACAAATTTCAGTCTCCTGATCAGTTTGGCAACCTACTCATCGGCGTATTCAACAACTTTGTCAAGGTTCTTACTATATCTTTCTTGTTCAAGTTACAAATTTAGTAATAGATTCATACTATATAATACATAGTAGTATGATTATTTAAACAGATATTGTCAGACCATCTTTATTTTTTCTTGTTTTTTTTTTTTTTGCATTAATCCTCTTTCAGGACTTGTATGGATTGGGGGCTCGACGGATAGGGGTGACTTCACTGCCGCCTTTTGGATGTCTACCAGCCACAATCACACTTTTCGGTCATGGAAGCAACGGCTGTGTGACAAGACTCAACGAAGATGCGAAGAATTTCAACAAGAAGTTGAATAACTCTGTAAACACCTTTACAACGCAATACCCAGATCTTAAGATAGCGGTTCTTGACATCTATCAGCCCCTCTATGATCTTGTTTCAAACCCTGAAAAACAAGGTACATGCAGAATTTGTTCATAATGAGATTATAATCAGCTTCATAAGCTTGGTTCCCTATAATATTATTAAAAATAGCTCGTTTCCCTACAAAATTGATCAGAAATCACACATTGTAAAGTACTTACAAGACAGAAGAACAAGTCAATTCTACAATCTACACATTATACTGGCCCAGATGTATGCCATAAGGATTGAGAAATTAAAATATATTTGGAAATAAAGGAATAAACTGAAAAAAAGACAGATTAGTAGATACTTGTGATTTGTGAAGGCCTGCACCACTTTCAATTTAAGCCTTCCTAAATTGCAGAATTGCAGGAACTAAAATTACAGAATATTATCAAGAGATAATTATTTTTTAAGTAAGAAATTACAAACTTGTTGAATATTCATGACACATGTAAAACCAGGTTTCTTCGAGGCACGAAAAGGTTGCTGCGGGACCGGAACAGTCGAGACAACATCACTGCTTTGCAATCCAAAATCAATCGGAACCTGTGCGAATGCAACAGGCTATGTGTTTTGGGATAGTGTACACCCATCTGAGGCAGCAAACCAAGTTCTGGCAGACTCCCTTATCCTAACAGGAATCAACCTTGTGACTTAAAATTATCTTAAAGTTGGAGGTTTAATTTGTAATATTTGATCCGTACCATTACTTTGTTAGTGATGTTTACTGTTTCTAGAAGCTTTGCTCATTTTCAGTGGAGAGAAAAGATTGTGCCTGTAATAAGAAAAGAAAAAGAAAAAGAGAGGGATAATAGTGTGGATATTATTGAAATACTGTTTACATACGTATTACGGGTTTTGATGTCAGAAGAATAGCCATCGTGATAATTTCATCTAAGAAATTAGCTAATGGACATTTTTAAGAATACACAATAAATTTTTGAAATGATGGTACTGTTTCCACGAACGTGTGAATAAGTATTTTGAAATTGTAGAGAGGTGAGACCTACCAGTCCGATCGGGTTTTCTCTCTCTATCTTACTGCAACTTGTTTGGGATTAAGGCTTTTCTTGTTGTTGTGGCACAAATTAGAGTGTCAATGGATACCAAGATTTTAATACGTACTTCTTCAAAAACATTTTAATATGTAATTTTTGTTGCTTCTGCCTTGCTCAACCGTTTATGTATCAGCCAAATTTATTTCAGACCCAATTTAATTCTATCCTTCTCATTTTGGCGTGCTTACATTTTTCTAGAAAGTGATAACTGATAAGAACCTATTGAATCTCTAAGATGCGAAATTTTGAAGAATCTAATACTAACCCTTAATCATATAAGTATTTCTCGAAAAGACCTGGCATGCATCTGCAACCCTAGGTTGAAAGGCATAAGCTGACATGTTGAAGAACAGTGAAACAATGGAATTAAGAAAAATGCACAATTCTAGTAGTAGATATTGTGGCTATGAAATGCAATTTTACGAAAACAGCATTAAATTTTCTTGGAGAAAGAATTCAGAAACAACAACTTTATTATTATTTATTACTGAGCAACAGCCCTAAAAAATCGAAGATACCTAGATGCAAAACAGTAAAATCAGAAATTTTAATTTGAGAGCACAAAAAAAGAGACTTACACCGTTACACGGAAGAGGATTTGCAGTAAACATGTTCACATCTAAAATGTAATAAAGGGGAATGCAATTTGTTCCGGAATGCGGAATCAGATTTCTTCAGTAGCTACGTGCCCGTGGCCGTGGGGTTGTGATCCAACTTCGAAGCGTCCGAAGGTCGGGTCTTCGGGTCTGGCTCCGCTTCAAGTTTGGATCCGCCCGTTCCAAAGGCCGGGTCTACGGATCGGAGCTCTATAGCTAGTAGAGTTGTAATATAACCCGGGCGGGTCTACCACGGGCCCCGCCCGTGGATCCGTTCGTGCCTGATTTGTGTCCGTGCTCAGATCCGATCCGACCCATTCCAAGATCCACCCGTGCCCGATCCATGGATCCGAGCAGAAATTCAAAAAAATAAAAAAAAATAAAAAATTCAGAAAAATTCAGAAAAATTCGAAAACAATATATATTAAAATAATATGCAGTTTTAAATTCAAAATTTCGAAAAAAATTAAAAAAAATTCGAAAATAAACGGATCCAAACCCGACCCGCCCCGACCCGTGCCCGACCCGCCTGGACTCGACCCGCTCGGGTTTATCACGGGTCGGGTTGGGGGTTTTGGGTTCGGACCCGTGGAGACCCGCCCCGTCTTTAATTCACTACTAGCTAGGAGTGTTAATGCAACATGTTTTGCATGTTTGTACATTTTGTTGTGTTGTGCGTAGCGTTAAACACAAGAGATTTTTGTTGTGTTTATTAAACGCAACGTAAGACGCAAATAATTTTTGTTACGCTCAGTTAAACGCAACGCAAGTAGTCACTTACGTTACGTCTTAAACGTTTATCACGTCATATTTACAAAATCATGCATATATAAGTTATAAAATCATATAAATCATCGTCTGTTTGCATTTTTTAGGCACTAAGCGATCTGCAAAATTATAAAATAAAAAACAATAAAAATATCGATTTCTCAAAGGAATAAAGTTACAAGATAGTAATTAAATAATATTGATATAGTGCCTTTTAGATTTATGATGCTTTTTCATTTCTCTCCAAAGTCTCCACCTTGTAGAATACGCCCGTCTCCTCCATCTGTATCCACTATTTAGTATTCTGTCTGGAAGACACGATCTCTTATTTCTCCAAGGAAAATGTAATTTCATATTCCATTTATCTTAAGATTTCTCTTAGTTCATTATTAGTTATTGGTTCAAAATAATTTCAATGTTCAATGTTCACTACTCCAAAATAATTTTAACGCAAATTTCTCTTAGTAGTTATTAGTCCAAAATTGAAAATGATTGCTTTACAATTAGTTCAAAGTTCAGCAATCAAATTTGAAATGATTACACTGATAAGTTATTAGTCCAAAATTCAGTCAAATTTGTGTTAGGTATTTGGGTATATTCACTGATGAGTTGGTTTGGGATTTAGAAATTAGGATTGCACAGATTTAATCTTTCTTTGAAACATATGAACTCGCTTGTGTTAGCGAAAAACGTGGTCGACTGCCTCTTCTACCGTATCCGCAGGTACCATACAGTGTATCCCAAGTTGGAGAGGGTGGTCATGGAGATCGACTAGTGCTTTGCAAGAAGCCACAACCAGCACAACCACAACAACAAGCACACCACAACCCACGAGAAAGACCAAGGTTAAGGTAGAGATCAGCAGTACCCGTAAGAAGAAGAGGTATTGCACAAACCAGAAGAAGAACAAGGCCAATGTTGTATTGGCGAACGAATTGTGGGACACTCCATGTGAGTCATGTGACTCTCCTCCATCTAACAATAAGAAATACAATTTATTTATCACTAATTAACTACTATCAAGAACTTTTTTTATCACCAACATGTTCATAACTAATACAGATGGAGATGGTATTGATTGGAATTCGCTTGAGAACTCGGATGACGATTGAGAAAGTGATGAACATGTATTTAAATGGGCCAAGCCATGGGAGTGTGATAGAAGTCCTAATTGAGGAAGAACTTTTGTCTTCTAGTCTTCTATAAGTTTGTTTTGTATAGGGTTTTATTCTTGTTTTTTGTTTTGTTTGTATAGGACTATAGCCTATAAGTTTACATGAGGTTTTTGTTTGTAACTCTGAAAGTATGAAATAGTTAATGTTATGGTTTGAAACAATTACTTTTAATTCTAACATGTTCTATACTTATGTTCCGATTTGTTATTGATGTGGGTTTACATGTAATTTTTTCTTTTTTCATGGTTTTTTCATAAATATTTTGGCTTTGTTGTGCACTATTAGCAGCAAGTTAAACATGCAAAAAAAAAAAATTAACGTTTTGCACGTTTCTTACGTTTAATTAAACGTTAACGCAAACAAAAGAAAATTTTCTTGAACGTGACATAAGACACGATAGCAAACCTCTTACGCTCTTAAAACGCAACGTAAGATGCAAGAGAATATTTTGCGTGATCATTTCGTGCGTTCGACAGTCTTGTTCATTGCCATATTAAGTAAGAACCACATAGAAATATTAGAACCCAGAGGACCGAAAAGAGAGTAGGAGACAATACAAAAGCCCACATCCTAGGATTACTAAAACCCAACAAAAGACAAGAGGACTAGAGGAGGAAGAAACGCTGCCAAGTCTGAGCCTTAATTGTGTATGTGTTGTCAGAACAAAAAGAGGGAACCATTAAAAAAGACCATGAGAGATTATTATAGCCCAATAAAAGACCCAAAAAGAGACGAAGAAGAATCCGTTTTCCTTGGCAATTCCAAGTTTCACTTGCAACTTGATCATTTAGAAATGAAGAACAAAAAATAATATTGATATTAAGGGATCCGAATATGCCGCTTGTATTGGAGGTAAGTAGAGGTGTGATAAGGTCCTCGGGGGCGGACCCGCTCGTGACCTGACCCGTGTCTGACTCGTGCCCGATCCGTGTCCGTGGTAGACCTGTGCCCGACCCGTGAAAAATGGACCCACGGGTTTTGGGTGGGACGGGACGCCCTCTTGACCATTGGACCCGTGCTAGACCCGACCCGCCGGACCCTTGACCCGACCCGTGCCCGACCCTTGGACCCTTGGACCCGACCCTTGAACCCAACTCCTAGACCCGACCCAAACCCCCGGACCCGACCCGACCCCCCTGGACCCGTGATTGAAATGATAGAAATGATTTATGTCACTTCTAAATTCAAAAAAATTCAAAAAAAATTCAAAAAATTTAAAATTTCAAATTTCAAATTCACCATACCTCTCTATAAATAACACCCTCCACTCTCACTTATTTCACACATCTATCTCTCATTCTCTCTTTCAAATTCTCAATAATCACTACTCAATTCTCAATTTACTTTCATAATTTTAATATATAAGTTATAACTTCTAAATTTATAATAATACATTTAGATATATTAATTAGGTTTAAATATTTAAATTGTTAATTTATATTTATTCGGGACGGTGTAAAGAAGGAACGCAATTACAATCTTTCATCATCCACCATCCGTGCAAAGGTACGTTTAAGATTTTAAGTTACAATTTACATTTAATTCTCGAATTTATATTTTTTTTACGTAACAATTTTGATTCTTATCAAATTTTATTATTTCTAACTCACATTTTAATTCACATACAATTTGTAATTCACATTTTTATTCTTTAATAACTTCTAAGTTACATTTTTTTATTTTCAATTGTAAATTAATTTATTAATTTATAAAAAAAATTCGACATATTTTTTTGAGTATTATGTGAACAAAATTTGACAATATTATTTGAGTATTATTTGAACAAAATTTGACAATACAATTTTTGTTCTTCTATTTTTAATTCACATTTAATTCACGCTTTTTTATTATTTCTAACTCACATTTTACAATAATATTTCTAATTAATTATAATTTGACAATATTATTTTAGTATTCAAATTTTTGAAAAAAAATTCGACATTTTTTTAGTATTATTTGAAAAAAATTGACAATATTATTTCTTTTTTTTCAATTTTAGATATGGCATCTCAACAACCAAATCCTAGCATTTCGGTTGAAGAAACAATACGAAGGATGAGTGTTGAGCTATTCGGTGAGGATAATCCCTCAACACAATATGCAAACATGAACCCCCAAACACATCCACAATTTTATCCACCTCCACGACATGCAAACCTCCCATTATATCCTCAACACTCTTATTTAGCAGATTCTTTGCGGCTGTGATGGATAGGAGAGAATTGGCAACAAATCTACTGATTTTTAAGCAGAATGATTGCGGCCGCAATAGCCCTCATTGCGACCGCAAGATACCTGGCAGATTTTCTGCCAAGTCTGGAAACCAAGTCAAATACAGTCGCAATAAGATCTATTGCGACCGCAAGAGACCTATTCCAAGACAGGTTTTGGCTGCCTAGATTTACCATTATCTTTTCTGATTGAATAATATAATTATCATACCAAATTTGTAGGATTATTCACAGAAGTGAATATTAGAATTTGGAAAACAATTGGAGAGAATATAATTTCAAATATTTGATGAATATTTGATAATTAATTCGGCATCTTTCCAAGGTACACCAACATCTTTATAAATAGCCCTAGGTCAGCACCCATTTACAACGGTTAGATGAAAGTTCCGTTGAACAGAAAAATTCCCTGTTATCGACATAGGGCACATGTGCTGTGCATAGCCACCTATCTATCCATTTAGATATATTTCTTGGTTCCGTTCGTGGCCTCAAAGAAAAGAATGGCACTGGAATAAAACAAATGGGTCGCTTATGCCCGACGAGACGCTTCTGCACTTCTACCGCAAGAAGGGCTCAATTGAAAGGATGATTGTACAAGGGAGACCGTGGAGGTGGATGGTAAGTAATTTGCTTCCGCTCTTTATTTATTTCACTCACATCGCCACAGTTTTATTCGAATTGATTGTTTGGAAATTGTGTTAGATTAGGGAACAGTTTTTCTTGTAATGATACCCTAATTGAATTGCACCAATCGATTTACATCCAACAATGTTTTCTTGAATGGTTACCACAAATAAATGATGCACTCAAATCAGAAACAATTCTCGTAGTAGGATAAGATGATTTGTGGTGTTTTATCGATGGTTTACCATCCATAAATGAGGTACTCATACATGAAGCACTTAGAGTTGTATTCTATGATTCTTCATGGTGTCTTAGTGAATGGTTACAACACTTAATTAAGTACTCAGAGAAGAAACTCTTCTCGTTGTAAGATATGATGCTATGTGGAGTTCTTTAATGGATACCACTAATAAATGAAGTATTCTGATCAGAAACATTTCTCATAGTAGGATAAGATGCTTTGTGGTGATTTCTATAATAGTTACCACCCTTACATGAAGTACTCGAACATGAAGCACCTACAGTGATATTCTATGCTTCTTCGTGGAGTTTTAGTGAATGATAACCACCATTATTGATGTACTCGAAGAAGAAACACTTCTCGTAGAAGGATAAGATATTTTGTCGTGTTTTCTAGAATGGTTACCACAAATAAATGAAGTACTCAGATCAGAAACACTTCTCGTAGTAGGATAAGATGATTTGTAGTATTTTCTTGATTGTTTACCACCCATAAATGAAGTACTCAGATATGAAGCACTTAGAGTTGTATTCTATGTTTCTTCATGTTGTTTTAGTGAATAGTTACAACACTTAAATGAAGTACTCAGAGAAGAAACTCTTCTCGTAGTAAGATATGATGCTTTGTTGAGTTTTCTTTAAAGGTTACCACTAATAAATGAAGTACTCCGATCAGAAATACTTCTTGTAGTAGGAAAATAGGCTTTGTGGTGTTTTCTTGAATGGTTATCACTAATAAATGAAGTATCCAAATCAGAAATACTTCTCGTAGTAGGATAAGATGCTTTGTGGTGCTTTCTGAGTTGTTTACTGCCCATAAATGAAGTACCCAGATCAAAAATACTTCTCGTAGGAGGACAACATGCTTTGTGGTGTTTTCTTGAGTGGTTACAACCCATAAATGAAGTACTCCGATCAGAAACACTTCTTATTGTAGGATAAGATGTTTTGTGGTGTTTTCTTGATTGATTACTGAAGTATCCGAAAATGAAGCACTTCAATGAAGTTTTCCGATCAGAAACACTTAAATGAAGTATTCAGAGGAGAAACTCTTCTCGTAGTAAGATATGATGCTTTGTTGAGTTTTCTTTAAAGGTTACCATTAATAAATGAAGTACTCCGATCAGAAATACTTCTTGTAGTAGGAAAATAGACTTTGTGATGTTTTCTTGAATGATTATCACTCATAAATGAAGTACCCAAATCAGAAACACTTCTCGTAGTAGGATAAGATGCTTTGTGGTATTTTTTGGGTTGTTTACTGCCCATAAATGAAGTACCTGAATCAGAAACACTTCTCGTAGGAGGACAACATGCTTTGTGGTGTTTTCTTGAGTGGTTACAACCCATAAATGAAGTACTTCGATCAGAAACACTTCTTGTAGTAGGATAAGATGTTTTGTCGTGTTTTCTTGTTTGATTGCCGAAGTACCTGAACATGAAGCACTTAGAGTGGTATTCTATGCTTCTTTGTGGTGGTTTAGTGAATGACTACCACACTTAAATGAAGTACTCGAAGAAGAAATACTTCTTGTATTAGGCTATGATGCTTTGTGGAGTTTTCTTGAAATGTTCCCACCCATAAATGAAGTAGTCATTTCTAAAATACTTCTCGTAGTAGGATAAGATGCTTTGTTGAGTTTTGTTTAATGGTTACCACCCCTACATGGAGTATTCAAACATGAAGCACATATGGTATGCTTCTTCGTGGTGTTTTAGTGAAGGGTTACCACAATTAAATGAAACACTTGAAAAAGAAACACATCTCGTAGAATGATAAGATGTTTTGTGGTGTTTTCCTAAATGGTTAACACAAATAAATATCGTACTCAGATAAGAAACACTTCTCGTAGTAGGATAAGATGATTTGTGGTGTTTTGTCGATTGGTTATCACTCATAAATGAAGTACTCAGACAAGAAGCACTTAGAGTTGTATTCTATGTTTCTTCATGGTGTCTTAGTGAATGGCTACAACACTTAAATGAAGTACTCAGAGAAGAAACTCTTCTCGTTGTAAGATATGATACTTTTTGGAGTTTTCTTTAAATGATAACACTAATAAATGAAGTACTCAGAGAATAAACTCTTCTCATTGTAAGATATGATGCTTTGTGGTGTTTTCTTGAATGGTTACCACCCATAAATGAAGTACCCAAATCAGAAATGCTTCTCGTATTAGGATAAAATGCTTTGTGGTGTTTTCTTGAGTGGTTACAACCCATAACTGAAGTACTCAGAGTTGGATTATATGCTTCTTCGTGGTGTTCTAATCAATGGTTACCACCATTAAATGAAGTACTCGAAGAAGAAACACTTCTCGTAGTAGGCTATGATGATTTGTGGTGTTTTCTCGATTGTTTACCACCCATAAACGAAGTACTCATACATGAAGCACTTAGAGGTTTATTCTATGTTTCTTCATGGTGTTTTAGCGAAGGTTACAACACTTAAATTTAGTACTCAGAGAAGAAACTCCTCTCATTATAAGATATGATGATTTGTGGTGTTTTCTTTAAAGGTTACCACTAATAAATGTACTTCGATCAGAAATACTCTTTTTAGTAGGACAAGAGGCTTTGTGGTGTTTTCTTGAATGGTTACCATCAATAAATGAAGTACCCAAATCAGAAACACTTCTCGTAGTAGGATAAGATGCTTTGTGGTATTTTCTGGGTTGTTTACTGCCCATAAATGAAGTACCCGGACATTAAGCACTAAGAGTGGTATTATATGCTTATTCGTGGTGGTTTAGTGAATGGTTACCACACTTAAATGAAGTACTCGAAGAAGAAACACTACTTGTATTAGACTATGATGCTTTTTGGAGCTTTCTTGAAATGTGCCCACCCATAAATGAAGTAATCAGATTTAAAACACTTCTCGTAGTAGGATGTTATGCTTTGTTGTGTTCTCTTTAGTGGTTATCACCCTTACATGAAGTATTCTAACACGAAGCACATAGAGAAGTATTATATGCTTCTTCGTGGTGTTTTAGTGAATGGTTACCACTATTAAATGAAGTACATGAAGAAGAAACACTTCTCGTAGAAGGATAAGATGCTTTGTGGTGTTTTCTTAAATAGTTACCACAAATAAATGACGTACTCAAATCAGAAACACTTCTTGTATAAGATGATTTGTGATGTTTTCTCGATTGTTTACCACCCATAAATGACGTACTCAGACATGAAGCACTTAGTGAATGAATACAACACTTAAATGAAGTACTCAGAGAAGAAACTCTTCTCGTTGTAAGATATGATGCTTTGGAGTTTTAATTAAAAGATACCACTAATAAATGAAGTACTATGATCAGAAACACTTCTCATAGTACGATAAGATGCTTTGTGGTGATTTCTATAATGGTTACCTTCATTACATGAAGTACTCGGATGAAGCACATAAAGTGGTATTCAATGCTTTTTCGTCGAGTTTTATTGAATGGTAACCACCATTAAATGAAGTACTCGAAGAAGAAATAATTTTTGCAGTAGGATAAAATTCTTTGTGGTGTTTTCTTGAATGATTACCACCCATAAATGAAGTACTCAGATTAGAAACTCTTCTCGTAGTAGCATAAGATGATTTGTGGTGTTTTCTCAATTGTTTACCACCCATAAATGAAGTACTCAGACATTAAGCACTTCGAGTTGTACTCTATGTTTCTTCATGGTGTTTTAGTGAATGGTTACAACACTTAAATGAAGTACTCGAAGGATAAACTCTTCTCGTAGTAAGATATGATGCTTTGTGGAGTTGTTTTGAAAGGCTACCTCTCATAAATGAAGTACTCTGATAAAAAATACTTCTCATAGTTGCAAAAGACGCGTTGTGATGTTTTCTTGAATGGTTACCACCCATAAATGAAGTACTTATATAAGAAACACTTCTTGTAGTAGGATAAGATGCTCTGTGGTGTTTTCTTGAAAGGTTACAACCTATAAATGAAGCACTAAGATCAGAAACATTCTTGTAGTAGGATAAGATGCTTTGGATTGATTTCTTGAATGGTTGCCTCCCAAAAATGAAGTACTCATATCAGAAACACTTGTCGTCGTAGAATAAGATATTTTGTGGTGTTTTCTGAATTGTTTACTATCATAAATGAAGTACCCAGACATGAAGCACTCAAAATGGTATTAAGTGATTCTTCGTAGTGTTTTAATCAATGGTTACCACCCTTAAATGAAGTACTCAAAGAAGAAACACTCCTCGTAGTAGGCTATGATGTTTTGTGGAGTTTCCATCAGAGTTTACCCATAAATGAAGTACTCGAATCAGAAACACTTCTTGTAGTACGATTTGATGCTTTGTGGTGTTTTCCTGAAAGGTTACCACCCACAAATGAAATACTCTAATCAAAACTCTTCTCATAGTAGGATAACATACTTTGTGATGTTTTCTTGGATGGTTACAACCCATAAATGAAGTACTCAGATCAGAAACACTTTTCGTTGTAGGATAACATGCTTAAGTTTCCGAACATGAAGCATTTAGAGTGGTATTCTATACTTCTTCATGGTGGTTTAGTGAATGGCTACCACACTTAAATGAAGTACACGAAGAAGAAACACTTCTTGTATTAGGCTATGATGCTTTGTGGAGTTTTCTTGAAATGTTCCCACCCATAAATGAAGTACTCAGATCTGAAACACTTCTCGTAGTAGCATAAGATGCTTTGTGGTGTTTTGTTATAGTTACCACTCTTACATGAAGTATGCTTCTTCGTGTTGTTTTAGTGAATGGTTACCACCATTAAATGAAGTACTCGAAGAACAAACACATCTCGTGGTAGGATAAGATGATTTGTGGTGTTTTGTTGATTGTTTATCACCCATAAATTAAGTACTCAGACATGAAGCGCTTAGAGTTGTATTCTATGTTTCTTCATGGTGTATTAGTGAATGGTTACAACATTTAAATGAAGTACTCGAAGAAAAACTCTATTCGTAGTAAGATATGATGTTCTGGAGTTTTCTTGAAAGATTATCACTCATAAATAAAGTTCTGTGATCAGAAACACTTCTCATATTAGGATAAGATTATTTGTGGTGTTTTCTCGATTGTTTACCACCCAAAAATTAAGTACTCAGACATGAAGCACTTAGAGTTGTATTCTATATTTCTTCATGGTATTTTAGTGAATGGTTACAACACTTAAAAAAGTACTCCGAGAGTAAACTCTTCTTGTTGTAAGATATGATGATTTGTGGAGTTTTCTTTAAATGATACCACTAATATATGAAGTACTCTGATCAGAAACACTTCTCATCATAGGATAAGATGCTTTGTGGTGATTTCTATAAAGGCTACCACCCTTACATGAAGTACTCGGACATGAAGCACATAGAGTGGTATTTTATACTTCTTCGTGGAGTTTTAGTGAATGGTAACCACAATTAAATGAAGTATTGGAAGAAGAAATAATTCTCGTAGAAGGATAAGATGCTTTGTGGTGTTGGCTTGAATGGCTACCACAAATAAATGAAATACTCAAATCAGAAATAATTCTTGTAGTAGGATAAGATGATTTGTGGTATTTTCTCGATTGTTTACCACCCATAAACGAAGTACTCATAAATGAAGCAATTAGAGTTGTAATCTATGTTTCCTCATGGTGTTTTAGTGAATGGTTACAACACTTAAATTTAGTACATAGAGAAGAAACTTTCTGGTTGTAAGATATGATACTTTGTGGAGTTTTTTTTTAAAGGTTACGAAATAAACGAAGTACTCCGATCAGAAGTACTTCTCGTAGTAGGATAAGATGATTTGTGGTGTTTTCTTTAATGGTTACCACCCTTACATGAAGTACTCGGACATGAAGCACTTAGAGTTATATTCTATGTTTCTTCATGGTGTTTTAGTGAATGGTTACAATACTTAAATGATGTACTCAGAGAAGAAACTCTTCTCGTTGTAATATATGATGCTTTGTGGAGTTTTCTTTGAAGGGTTACCACTAATAAATGATGTACTCCAATCAGAAATACTTCTTGTAGTAGGACAAGAGATTTTGTGGTGTTTTCTTGAATGGTTACCATCTATAAATGAAGTACCCAAATCAGAAACACTTCTCGTAGTAGGATAAGATGTTTTGTGGTGTTTTCTGGGTTGTTTACTGCCCATAAATGAAGTACCCGGACATTAAACACTTAGAGTGGTATTTTACGCTTCTTCGTGGTGGTTTAGTGAATGACTACCACACTTAAATGAAGTACTCGAAGAAGAAACACTTATTGTATTAGACTATAGTGCTTTGTGGAGTCCCTTGAAAGGTTACCACCCATAAATGAAGTACTCAGTTCAGAAACACTTCTCGTAGTGAATAGGATGCTTTGTGGTGTTTTCTGGAAAGGTTAACACCTTTAAATGATGTAATCAGAGATGTAGAACATAGAGTGATATTCTATACTTCTTCGTCGTGTTTGAG
>CAXKVX010003989.1:0-16700 GCA_964058865.1 Eleocharis quinqueflora
CGATGATTCATGACTTAGCGGTAAACCGCGCAAGTCAGAGAAAGAAAATGAAGAGTGACAACTCACTGTTAGAAGAGCAGCCTTGATGGAATTGAACTCAGAACCTAAGCCATTGATTGCTGAAGTGACTAGGTCCTCTTCTGGTACAGGATTGCCTATGAAGGACAATTCATCAGAAATCTTTCGAATCTTCAATAGATAATCTGTACAGTTTAAATTTCCCTTAGAAACCGTTTGAAGTTGCCGTTTGAGATCTTGAAGTCTTGCTCTAGAAGAAGTTGAGAAATAATTCTCAATTGCTTGCTAAAGGTCTCGGCATGTGGGAGAGGTCATGACCTGTGCCAGAATGCTATCTGATAGAGACGATCGAATCCAAGCATTCAAGAGCTTGTCTTGACGTTTCCATACGAGAAAAGCAAGATTCAAGATCGTTTCCCCCTTGGAATTACAGGTTGTAGGATCCGGAGGAGGGTTGTAGAGGAATGATTCAAGGTCGTGCCCTTCAATTATCAGCTGAATTTGATTTTTCCAGGAGAGAAAATTGGAATCTGTTAGTTTGCTGGAAATTGTGACGTTGACATGAACTATTTGCTCGAGAGAAGATGGGTTTGTTGTAGCGGAAGCATTGGAATTGATTGGAGAGCTCGCCATGGATGGAGATTGAGAGATGATTGGGGAAGAAGAATCGAGAGAGAAATTGCTGTTAAGCGTATGGCTCTGTTACCATGAAAGGAGAGAGAGATGGAGATGTAATTTGACAATTGCTTAATGATTTTTTTGTTGTCTGACAAAGAGCTTTACATGTCCTTAAATAGACCTTGAGTCTGTTCTAATTACAAGTTTCTATTAATCGGCTAACTAACTAACCAGACATACAATGAGTCTGTGACAACTAATGTTCTTGAATTCCTTCGAAGCCCTGATCATCTGTGCTGCACTTCCTTATAACTAATGTGTTGTCTGCTGCAATGTGCTTATATGCTAATAGTCTGTCTTAGTGTCTTCTTAATTGTCTCCAATCGGTCTTCCTAATACTTCACATTTGATACTAATTTTTCATATTGCATCTCCAATCGTCATCGTTGAGCTTCCTTCATTCTTCGACGAATCATGACTGTCTGCACAATCTCACTTGCCTTGCAATCTTCTCCACGACTGCGATGCTTCTTCTTGTCTTCTCATCATCATCACCATCCTCAGTGATGGATTCCACCTTGGCGCTCTCTTGTGCTTCTCCTCACATGCCACCGCACAACTCATAACTTCAGTCTTCTCCACGACTGGTTCTTCGAAAAATCATGGTTCGAAATCGATATCCTCTTCTTTAGGCCCTCTTTAGGCTCCACAGCCTCTTCGACATCCATCACGTCGGCCATCGCAATAGTGACAATGTGTCACAATCTTCTTCACTCAGGACTTCCTCTGGTGCCTTATCCCTCCCTGTCACCATGAGGTTACCTTCCTCTGGATTGAATCGGCACTCTTGCGAATAGTGTCCTCGTCGTCTGCAATTGTAGCACTCCACACTTCTACTTTGAAATTCACCATTGCTTCGCTCCTCTACCCTCCTAGCCTCTTGGATCCCCCAAAACATGTGCATCTCTCGCATCGAGCACATGTTTTCTCTGCCTCACGTCTTTGTCTGTACTGGCTCTTGCTCGGCTCTTCGTGTCGACTGTTGTACAAAGCATTCTCCTCGTCTGACTTCACCGTCATTCCCACCATCTACTTGGCGAGAGCTTCTTGACTGGCCAACATGTTTTCTACCTCCAACAAGGATGGTTGTGTAGCCCACCCTTGAATCGTTGTGATGAATGCGTCATACTCCGACCGCATCCCATTCAAAATTAATTATCACATTCTATCTTCGCCAATTTTTGTATTGGCATCTAACTGCCCAATCTCCATATATAAATTCTTAACCTTAAGAAAATAGTCACTTACAGTTATGTCGCCTTGGGAGATGTTCATCAGCTCTCTCTCTCGAGTAGTCGCAGTTGACTTGTATTCTTCTTTGAAAACAATGCGGCGAATATCTCCCATGCTTCTTTCGGTGTCTCCACGTTTCGATGTGTGACAACAAACTTTTATACGAACAACGTGCGACCAGCCTTCACCTTCCATTGCTTGTAGCAAGTCTCGAGTTTGGCGGCGGTTCGTTCTTATCACCACCATCTACAATCTCTCACAAATCTTGACCTTGCAAATACGACTTAATGCACTTACGCCAATCTCTATAGTTGTAATTGTTTAACTTTTCTATTAAACTATCCATACTACTCAAATCTGACATTATGATACTACGACAGAGTAACGACACTAACAAACACAAACAACCTACCTAGTTCGGGCCGGTGACCTAACAAGACCTTATCTAGACCTTAACAAACTCAAATCTTACTTATTTTCATAACACTAATATTTAAATTAACATTGAAATACTACTATAACTCTATTGTACATAACACTACAACACCACCTGCTAACTATTAACTATACTACAAAAATCTTAGATTGTTAGTACCTAACTGCTACATCCCTACTTGAAAAGTGGAAACTTAATTTGTAGTTTTTGCTTGATGCTCACACCTCTAGCTAAGAGTCTTATTTGTACTTGTGTTAAAGAGGTGGAGGGACATTCTAGAATTATCATACAAATATTTAGACATATTCTAGTATATCTCGATATTATCCAAGCTTTTAAAAAACGGAGTTTGAACTTCAGTTTAACCGGTTTAACGGGAAAAACTTGTCATGGCGTTAAGTTTTCAGGAAAAAACATTTTTAACTGGTTTTCTGCAGTTTAACGGTTTTAACTCCGTTTAAACCGTGTAAATCCGTTAAAATCAGGCTGTTTTAACGCTATTTTTTATTTTTTATTTTTTTATTTTTTTATTTTTTATTTTTTATTTTTTTATTTTTTTATTTTTTCTTTGTGTTTTTGCTGGATGCTTACTGTAATGTACTTGGTGATTTGTCAACTTGTTGAATTAATTTAGTTTTTCAATTTTTGTTTACTATTTTATTAACTTGGGATTAGTTATTGTGAGCTTAGTCGGGTAGTTACTAGTGTTATGTTGATGTGTTGATTGTTTGGGTACACTGGTCTTGTGTGTTATATTGATGCTGGCATGAGATATTATTATGTTGGTACAACTTACGCAATTAGATAGTGGAGGTTATAAAAAATACACATTTCAAAATAAAATACATTCTAAATTCTAATTATTAAACATATCATATAACATCATTTATATTTTTAAACAATGAAAAAGACAGCAATGCTAATAATAATGTTAAATATATTATATAATATATAGTTACATAGAGTCATATATATGACAAAAGTGTGTATGTTTGCACCATAATTTGGTCTAAAATAAATAAATAATAGACAAAAAATGGTTGGTCGTTTTTTAATTTAACTTCCGTATAATTTCGTTTTAACGTTAAACCGTTAAGCGACCACCTCACCGTTAAGGGCCGTTAAACGTTTTTTAAAAGCTTGATATTATCTAAAACTAGATATCGTCTAAAATAGCCCTAGAAGCTTTGGTTTTTTTTAGCATGATATTTTTCTCTAGAAATTTCCTATTAGTTGTTTAATTTGAATCATGATTTGAACTTAGATCAGTGTTGCATTTCTCAACATTTTAAACTCAATACCAGACGTTAACTGAATGTTAATTTGTTGTTAGGAGTGTTGTCCAATTTGACCAGCAGTCAAACAGTTAATAAAAATTCACAACTATTAGTGCCACAAGGCTCAAACAGTCCATGAGGAAACTTCTAATCATCTTCTTGGCTACTATTTCTCAATATCTTGCAGGCATAGATTCAATAACTGCTGATCTGAATGAACAAAAGTTGATCGTGGTAGGTAACATGGACACAGTGGCAATTGCAAAGAAGCTGAAGAAAGTCGGCAAGATTGACATTGTGTCGGTGGGACCGGCCAAGGAGGAGAAAAAGGAGGAGAAGAAAGAGGAAAAGAAAGAGGAGAAGAAGGAAGAAAAGAAGGAAGAAAAGAAAGAGGAGAAGCAAGAAGAGAAAAAAGAAGAGAAAAAGGAGGAGAAGAAATAAGTGAAATGGTGTGCAAGATCCTTTTCCTGTTCCTTTATTGTAATGAATAATCACACTGTTTACTGTATAATAACTATTTTTTTTTCTAGGAAGTGTCAAGTTTGACTGTTTGAGGTCTCATCTAGTGCAATTCAGTGAGTCTTCCTACGACCTGTTAAACATGTGCAGTGCTGCAAACTGTTCATTATATTCTCAAATCTGATTAATAGACTTTAATCAATATTATAATTATCTCAAAGTTGATATAACTGGCTCCAATTATGATTGATCTAAGGTCGATTATTTGTCTAATTCTATTCTGGCAATGAGCAACCAAAAAAAATCCAAATTCCAAACAACAGATGAAACTATTAGGCCCTGTTCGGATCTCTCCCACTCGTCACTGTGCGAGTGGGAAAAAAAAATTATGTCTCGAAGAATTTTTTTTTCCACTCGCACAGTGGCGAGTGGAGAGACTCCGAACACACCCTTAGACATGTCCATGTCGGAAATTGTAAGAACTTTTTGAACCATTACAGGGTCAATGAAAAAATAATATTTGTTTCAAACTTATAATTAATGGGTGTATTTAATTTCCTCTGTTGAGATTTTTACAAAGTAAATTCTAAATCTCTTCATGTTCTGCCGACCAAGTCTTGTTCACAAAGTCAATAATTCGAATTTTTGAATTACCCAAATTTTAAATTATCAGTACCATTGCCCAAGGACGTGATGTGACAGTGATGGAAATAAGTAAATTTCTGATTACTACGAAAATGGAAATTGCATTCGGCTTTAAAGAAGGTATCATTGTCCAAACAGTCAAATCTGGAGAATTATCTTTTTTTGGTTTAGTGATTAAAGGATAATATTTTTAATGTCTGATGTCACCTTAGAAATCTGTATGAGATGTTTTTATAAGCATTTCCAAGTAGAAAGACTTTATCCATCTCAAAAAAAAAAGAGAAAAAACAACACCGAGTTGTGTACTTTTGGTGTGCACCCAGTCTACTTCCTCGTCTCTGCTTATATCATCAAATATTATTATTATTATTATTATATCATTTTTTAACATTTTGAGTAATGTGGATTTTATAGTGCAGATGAACAGTAAGAATAACAGTATTTCAACAATAATTTTACTGTACATTTAGAAAAAGAAACTAAATTTTGCTCTGCTTTATCGCGCTTCCTGACTGACAATCAGTGTGTCTAGTTTTCATTTAGTTTAAAATACTCACATTTTTTTGTATTGAGATTTGAGAGTATGTCAGTCAAACAAAACGAAATTTTTGGTGTTTCGTTTTGCTTCGTTTAAGCAGGAAAGGAAATGGAAGGTTTTTCTACCGTTTCACAAACGAAACGAAAATGAAATCATAAATATTTTTGTTCTATTAAACGAAACATGAACGAAATCACCATATTATTTAGTTTGTCTGTTGTTTCGTTTAATATTCGACGAATGTAGAATTTCTACAATAACAAAGTGATTTGGGACATTTGATGGAGAAAAAGAGGAGACAAAATCCTAACCCTTTCTTCGGCGCCGCTCACTTCCTCTTTTTTCTCTTTCTCTCTCGCCTTGTTGATCTGTTCTCTTTCTTCTCTCATTCTTTGTACATCCCTCTCTCTCAACAAAGTTGTTGTTTGTACTTCCTCGTCCGTCGATCCATGCGTGACGTGGTTACTACTGATTTGTTATCTTGTTCCCTTCACCTCATTATTTGTTCGTTGATTTTTCTCTAAACTTAGTTGGTCATGTGTGCTATCGATCCCTGATTTTGATGATTTGTTGCTAAATTTCCAAAAATCTTTGGTACTTGAGCACGATTAGTATCTTAAAAGGTTGAAAAAAGGATTATCATTTTGTTATGCCCTATGCTAAGAGGTTGGTGACAAGATCGTCAACCATGAACTCGTTGCCACCAGACACACCAGTAATGATGGTTTATGTGTTATATATGGGCCTCTTGAGGGAAAAAAAGAAAGAATGAAAGAAAGAAAGAAAAGAAGTGACAGACAGAGATAAAGAACGAAAAATAGAAACTAAGAAAGAAGGAAAGAAAGAAAGGAAAGTCATATCTTCTCAGTTTTTTGCTTTGAAGGTAATTTTTTATTGAAGGTTTATTCGTTTTTTTTTTCTGGTTTTTGCTGCTAGTTTTGGCATTTAACCCAGTTAGACTTTGTTTTTTATTTTATTTTGCAGGTTGTGCATTTGGCTTTATTATGTAAGGATGGTTGACTCATAACTTGAAGAAACAGTTGTATCTGAGCCTGACATATCTTTTGGTGAGTATGAAAACTAATTTTTTATTTATTACTGAGTTGATTGCTTGCTTAACTGTGACTTAGTTGATTGCTTGATAGTAGTAGTGCATGCTTAACTTGCATGTTTAACTGTGACTTAGTTGATTGCTTGATAGTAGTAGTGCATGCTTAACTTGCATGTTTAACTGTCACTTGCTTAATTGTAACTTAGTTGTGCTTGATAGCACTAATGCATTCTTAACTTGCATGCTTAATTGTCATTATGTTCATTGCTTGATAGAACTTAGTTACTTGCATGTTTATGTTGATTGCTTGCTTAACTATCACATGACATACCTAATTGTTACTTGCATGCTTGCATGACTATGATTATGTTGATTGCTTGATAGAACTTAGTTGATAAAATTTGCTTAACTGTCACTTGCATGCTTATGTTGATTGCTTGCTTAACTATCACATGGCATGCTTAATTGTTACTCGCATGATTGTGACTATGTTGATTGCTTGATAGAACTTAGTTGATTGCTTTCTTAACTATCACGTGACATGCTTAATTGTTACTTGCATGCTTGCATGATTGTGACTATGTTGATTGCCTGATAGAACTTGCTTGACTGTCACTTGCATGCTTATGTTGATTGCTTGCTTGAACTTAATTGTCAATTTATTGTGATAGTATGTGGTAAATCCAAACTTTACCTCAAAAGAAATTCAAAGAATTGAAATTGATGAAAAACAGAATCCTGATGCAATGCACCTCAAGGTGAAGTTGTTGAACCCACCAGATAGAGGAGGTATAGGGAAACTACGACCTCTGATGTGTGGAAGCATTTCAAAAAGGGTCCAGGTAGAACTGATGGCTTTTATGATGTTGTGTTCATTTATTAAGGAGCAATTTAATATGATGGGGGAATCAAAGGGGCACTAGCTCTTTGAAGCACCATTACGAGAAAGCATGCAAGAAAGTGCCAAAGTCAAAGAGGCATAAACCTAATGCCTTACAAAGACTGTTGCAGACTGACAATGCTACAGGTAACTCAATTATTAGTTGTGGATAAACATGATGATTGCAATGCTAACTTAATTTGTTTTTTGTTTAATTGATGCAGCACCTATGCTTACTGCATGGGAATTTGATCAAATGAGAGGTAGAAAAGACTTTGTCAGAATACATGAATATTTCTTTAATTGTGTAAACCCCCACTTTCTGAGGGAATTTTCAAGAGACTTGTAGCCTTGTTTTAAAATGATATCAAGGAACACACTAAAGACATATAGTCTTAATATTTATGCAGAGAAAAATGTTAGCTTGTATGATCTGTGCATGCTTTTGTTACGTGCATGAGATGCAAAAAAAATTTTCATGCAACTCAATTTAAATCTCTAGGATCATGTGTATAAAATCCGAATCTAACAAAGTTGTGAATTTGTGTACCTTACTTGATATTTGTGTTCCACAAGTGCACCCAAGGAGCACCCAGCTGCACCCGAGCCGCACCCAACTGCACCCAGTCGCATCTAAGACCGCACCCAACCGATCAAACCTATTAAAATAATAGGGTGCACCATGTGGCGCATTCGATACGCACCGGTGCCGCACCTGCACCCGATAAGCACCCGATACCGATTCTTCTGGGTATTGGAAGAATCGGGGTCACATAGCTTGATATTGTAACAAAGCGGGCAGATTTCCCTTTCGTAGAGGTTGCTCGCGTCTTCACGAATCAACTACAAGGATGTCGATTCTCATCTCGTCTCACGAAAGCTTATAAAACGTGAAGCCTCTATCACGTGCACTTTGACGAGTTGAAGCAATGTTGCTAGACCTTTCAAGAGAACGAAAATTTTGTAGTCTCATTTTTCTTCTCAACATATGAAAGGATAATGAATTTTATTTAATTTGAATTGAATTCTCTTTTTATTTTTCTCCTCTTTTATTCTCACGTACCAAGAGAGAGAGAAATAATATCAAGATGGTTATATATCTTTCAGATATAAACACTTTATGCGACATTAAATAGAAGCATTATTGTCCCCTTTAATCTTGCACAGAAATGAAAGATTATACCTTTTCATTTCCAAAAAAATTATCATGGCATTCAAGATGAATTATGCACAAATTCAATTCCATATAAATGACCATGCACATAGTAATGAGATGGAGATATTATGCACAAACTTAATTGCATATAAATGCCTATACGCATATTAATGAGCTTATTTATGAGGGAAAGTGGGTGAGTGGGTAGTTATTGTTCAAAAGTCATTACATGTCATTCACTTCTATCTCTGTAAATTAATATCCTCTCGTAGGCTTAGGCTCATCCTGAGTCCAACTATATCTCATCCATATTTGGGCCTCACTTAAATTGATCCAATTCAAATATAATTAATCATGCCCCGCATAATTAATTATTCTACACTTCAACTTGTCAAATAGAGTGACCCAGTAGGATCTATTTCATGATCAGTAATAAATTAATAAATACTAATTATAAGTCATAATTGGCATCTAGTAATGTATTATGACCACCCGATCAAACACAGACAAATCGTGATCATTTGTTCTTTTGTATTAATTCATTTGTCACATAATATCCATTGGTTGATAAGCATAGAAATGTGTCATCCTTGACCATTAACCATTTTCTTGATTCTCAGTGCATAATTATTATATATATCATCTCATGATCACAAGTGTATGCATAACAATTATCACTACATCAAGGGGCCCAGAGATATCACCAATTTCATATGAAAATGAGACGGACAAATATATCCTATTGACTATCCATAACTTCTAGCATAATTCACATATATCATGAAATTATCTTTATAGTCTTCGATTAAAAGCATCGTTTGATAATCGCACAAAATATACATTAATTATGCAGAATTATGATATCTCAGATAATATAATCAATACTAATTTATGACTTTGTTGATGGCACAAACATAATCTCTACAACAAGTTAAGGTAGGTCATGTCCAATGTCACGTATCCTGTATATGTATATTTATGTGATTAAACAGATACTTCGTATTAGTGATCTGTAAAACATGATCACACATTAATCCACATACTAGTCTATATATATAATCATTCAGTATTACATGCTAATGATATCAGACTAGGGACAATTTAGAGTTTTGATAACCAATCATAGAGTTTCACAATTCAAATCCTCAGCTCAAATGATTCGTGAAATATCCAAAACTCAAGGAAAATGATATAAATTATCCAATGCATAAAAATAAAAAGAGTACCATCACAAATGATTGGTCCTTTAGATCACTATACTAACAATCTGTTTGGTAAGTTAGATTGTAGATTTAGCTTTACTAGTGACTTGTGGGCAAACAAGAGTAGAGAGAGGTTTCATGGCCCTTACATGACACTTCCTTGATGACAATTGGTAGTTAAGAACAAGAGTTGTCACATTTACACATTTGCTCAGTCCACACACTAGTAAGCACATTGCTGATGGCATCTATGAGAAACTTGTTTTATGGAATATGGATAAAAATGCTTTATTCCTTGTGCTTGATAGTAGTAGTGCCAATGATGCTTGCATCAAGAAGATGTTTAGTGGCACACCAATTAAAAAATCACTTTATGTTGATGGAGGAATCTTCCATTAGAGGTGTGACTGCCATATCTTAAACCTAATAGTGCAATATAGACTAGCTGTATTGGATGATGAGATACAGTCCATTCACATGACGATGAAGTACATTCGTCATTCGAAAGCAAGAATGGAGACATTTATGTGGCAACATCTCAGATGGATCATATTTAATTAATTTTACTTACAATTTCCTTAGTCTTGTTTCGTTACTAATTATATTTATACATTTTCAATATCAGGTTAAGGCCCCAAATAAAAAACATGCCTGGGATGTCCAGACAAGGTGGAATTTCACATATATGATGTTGGAGCTATCTTTTCATCTCAGAGAGGCAATTAAAAGATTTGCTACTCTAGATAAGAGGTACGTTCTACTCCCATTTGAACTTAATTGGGAGAAATGAAGGCTCTACTTGAGTGCTTGAAAACTTTTTATGATGCTACAATAAAATTGAGTGGGACCAAGTATCCAACACTGAACTTGTTCTTTCCTGAGTTCTGTGAGGTTTTTATTTTACCATTAAGAACATGTGCACTAGTACATACCCATTCATAGTTTAGATGGGTTTAGACATGTTTGGCCCAATGGGAGTATGTTGTTAGCAATTGCTTGTGTGCTTGATCCTAGATCAAAATTTGTTGTTGTTGAATATTAATTATATTGATAAAATGTATCCTGAGGACAGTGCCACATTCGTTACAAAGCTTGAATCATTGCATGAATGCATCATTCAAGGAATATGTGGAGGCACACTCAAGGTTGTCACAAAGTCAAGCACAACAAATTAGGTACTGATCTGAACTTAAATAGTTACTTTATTGTGTTTCATTTTAATCTTTAAGTTCAATTTTGATTTACATTAACATGCTAACTATTTAATAGGCAAACTGCTAGTGCATCAGCTAGAGTAAGTGACACAAGGGCTGGATTAAAGAATTTATGAAGGGTAAGAAGATGTATGATCATAAAAAACCATAGTTAGAGGAATATCTAGCTGATGCATTAGATGAAACCAGCTTGGATGTTAAATTTGACATCTTGTCATGATAGAAACTATAGTCACCAAAGTATCTTGTGTTTGCAATCCTGAACATCCGGATTGTCCCATTCTTTATAGTTGCATCCGAGTCTACCTTTAGTACTAGTGGTAGAAATCACAATCCATTCATGAGCTCTTTAAATGATGAAAGTGTTGAGGCTATAATATGTGCTCAAGACTGATTGAGAGCTTTAATGGTCGGTACATTCTCTCATACTATATTTATATATCAATCTCTCTTTTATATAAACTGAGTCTACTTTTTATTCTTGTTATATGTTCAGAAAATGGTGGGACATTTTGTGAGGCATTATGGTCCATTGATGGAGCGACACCGGATGATGGTGTATGTACTAGTGGACCATGAGGAGTTGGCAGAGTTTTGAACTTAAGGATTTGTCAGTATACTAATTTGGACCCTTTGATGTTTGGTAGACTTGATAGTTGCATAGATTGTAATGTAAGCTGTATGTAGGTTGTGGTTGAAGCCTTAAATTGTGTTAATTCTTTGGTTTTTTGGATCTCAAGCAGTGAGTTTCAATGATGATAATTGTGTTTATTTATTTTTTTTAATTAGTCATTGGCTGAGATTGGTAAATATTTGAGAAATAGCTTGAGATATGGATTGAGTTCAAAATAGTTAGTGTGCCATTTTCTACATTTTGGTCTAATTTGTGTATGTTTAATACATATTATGTATTTGTGTGTTTTGTTCAGTTTAATGCAAAGTTGTGAACTTGTGATTTGTGAATGACATGATCAGTATTTATTAGAATTCATGTATTGAATGCATTTGTGATTTAAAAAAAAAATTCAGATTTTTTCGAACCACAAGTTCATAACTTAATGTTTTTGACGTGTTTTTCGTTTTTAACGTTTACTCAAACGAAATGATAAACGGAAACAAATTCTCTGACGTCTATTTAGCAAAACGTTCAACAACAAAATATTTCTTGCACTTAACGAAACGTCAAACGAAAAAGCTCATTCCATTTGCATTTGTCACGTTTGACAGACCTAACTTAGAGAGTCTAATTAATTAAAGAGAAAAAAAAAGAGCTTAATGATTGATCTTTCGACGTAAATTAGTCTCGAGCGCAGGCCGGAATTGCTATAGAAGGTCATTCTTTTATCATTTGTAAAGAACGGCCTTATACTATCCCATTTGTAAGAGAGATATTGGGCTTAAATAAAAAAGAGAGAGATATTGGGCCCCATATAAACACTGGATTTGGGCCGTATTTAGCCGTTTGTAGAGAAATCAATTTTAATTGCGCCGCTTCTTCTTTCATAGTATATATACTCTCCCTCCATTTTGAATTTTGGATAGCGCATTCCACTTCTCGCCTCCCTTACAACGCCATTTAGTGCTTCTAACTTCAATCGGAGAAATAGCTCGCGATTTAGAGAATGCGAACTCGATTTCTCGGAGCGGATTATTTCTTCTTCAAATCTACGGATCAAACCCTAGCGGATTCTCTCTTTACTCCGCTTTACCTTCCTGCTCCCGATCTATTCGATCCAGATCCTGAGCGAGATTTTGGAAACCAAAGCTTCATTGCCTGTGATGAAATCAGACTAGAATCTAACTTCGGTGGACTTCTTTCGATCAATAAAGCACTTTCTGGTCTATTTTCTGACTTAATTCCTCAGTTTCACGAAGTTGAAGCAGTAGATCAGAATGCTCTCTCAGAGAAGGTTATCTATACCATAAAATATTTAATTTGAATCAAGTAACTTGATCTAGACTGTTTTTAGTATAACCTTATTATTTCGTCAGGAATTAGCTGATTTTCTTTATGACGAGGGCAAGGATGCTGGATTTAGAGAAAACGGTTCCCAATTTAAAATTCCAGATGTAAGTACAACTATTAATCTTAAATCAATTATTATTAAGAGTTATTGTTTGATGTTGATGGTATTTTCCTGATATATTTTTGCATTTTAGGAGTGCCAATTGGAGAAGAAGCTTCACTTTGAAATTCTTGAGTTGGATGTACCTCAGGTAAATTGATTCCACTTGAAATGTAGTGCTGGCTTGAGGATATAGTGAATAAAAAAGGAATTAACAAGTCTGGATTGATTTGATATGGTGTTGGTGATTTTACAGAGTGAGGCTGTTAGATTCTGCAAAGAAGAGGATTGTTTGGAACTGTGCTTTGGAGTTCCCAAGACTAAAATCCCTTTAGTACGTCTCTAGTCATGTCATGCTCTTTTGCTAAGTTCTCGTTTACTCATAAATTGAATTGTATTTTGACTTTATGACCAATTGATGTTTTAGTGTTTTGATTAGCTAGATAACTTTTTTGAGTAAAAATTAAATTGCACATCACATATGAAGTCAAGAATATGTACACTGTCTACAGTCAAGTTGGTTAAATGCACTTTTTTATTGTATAATGGAAATGCTTGAAGCAATTTTAGTAAGATTCTTATGATTTCTTACATGGCCTTAAGTCATCATATTTAGGATACATGAAACTATCAATGCAAATTTCTTCACTATGATTCTAACTGCTAAGGACTAGTTGATAGAATAGACCTTTCACCTGTATGGCTGTGTTGACTCCAAATCATGATTTGCTCTTTTTAACTGAATAAGAATAGACTTTTTATTCTGGTTATTTTTCTCTTATTCTGATTGTAGGATATCATTGAGCTGGATGTTGAAATGACAATACCATACCAAGAAGTACTGTTGGAATCCATATATAAAGTGGAAAAGGTGCCGATGGATTATGATCATCATGACTCTTATTCAAAGAATGACACTTCGTATGCAGATGTGGCTCTTAATTGCATTCCCAAAGTACCTAATTTCGAGCTAAAAGATGTTGATTGGCTTCAGGAGTACGAAAAAGCAATTACCCAAACTGAAACCTTCAATCCACTCCACTCAGTTATGGAACTGTGCAGTGTGGACAACGAGCAGGAGCCGGCCCTTAATCTGAAAGGGATATTACCGTCAGGGGACTTGGATATTTTATCCTATATTTCCAAAGAACTCCAATTTGAGCCCTGTGAAGAGCCTAGGGTTTTACCTCTCAACTCTGTGTTGGAAATGGATCTTATATGCCTCAATGATAAAATCCTAGTTGACAAGGGATCTGCAGTGTACCTACTTAATCCTGATGGAACTTGCTCTGATTTGCCATGTGCAGTTCTTTTACCGAAAGTGGAAATGATGGATTTCACTTCTGATAACAATTCAAAAATATTTTCTAATTTGCAACCAACAGAATTAGATGTGAGTGAAGAGTTGCTCAGAGATGACACAGATCAAGCAAAGAAATTTTATGAATCCATGGTTAGCTCTGAGCTGGCTTTGGTGGATGAAACCTTCAAATCTTTGCCTACGCCTGTTCTTACAGATGACAAATTAAACAAGCCACCTAGCGCATTTGTTCAAGAACTGTTATGTTCAATGGAGCCTCACCCTTCTTCAGCTTCTGATGGGATATACTTGGATTGGCACCTATTGATACAGGGGGCGTGTGAGCGTGAGGTCTGTTCTAGGTATAAAGCCATGATGGAAGATGTAAATGCTATTACCTTAATGGCTGAGCAGGAATGTTTTCCTGAAGGGGTCATGGTTGATATAATCGATTTGTTGGAGGGGTCTCAGGGAAAAATGAGCATTCAGCATTGCGAGGGACTTAGTGAGCCCCATATTGGTGTATGTATGGCTGAAAATAGTCATGGCTGTCGAAGGCATGGTTCATGGACCAGGGAAGAAAAAGCACAAGTGCTAAAAGAAGAGAATAATGGTGACAAAAGCAAGGAAGCAGTATCAATTAGCGCTTCAGGAAAAGCTTCGATGTTGTTTGAATCTATGTCACAAAATAGTGATCTAAATTTCTTCTTGGGTGTGAGAAAAGGTATGGTAAAAGAAGATATTGTTGATTGTGATTCAAGAAAAGAGAGTTGTATATCAACAGAGAAGATTATTACGCCAAAAGAGCCAACTAAACCAGTTGTCGTGCTGATTGAGCCAACTAAACCAGTTGTCGTGCTGATAGAGCCAACGCAACAATTTACTGCAACAAATGAGGCAACAAAGCCTGAAATGTTGAAAGAGCCGCTGGTAATTCTCTCTCCTAAATACTGGCAACGATCGCCAAGAATGACCACTCTCCCTCTCTGTCTATATTCATCAGAATTTTATTTTATTGCACACTTATCTGGAACGATTGTATTTTTCTTAATAATCAGAATAGTTATAGATTGAATAATAGTTTTGATATTTTCAGAAGAAGGTCGGTTATTTATTTCAAGACCCAGAGAATGCATCGAGTACAAGATCAGCAATTTACTTGCAAAATTCATTCCCCACAATAGAAAAGAACATATCCACATCTTTTGATCCTGGTAATGCCAATCCAACCTTAAACCTACCTTCTTTAGTAAACTCCAGAACTCAGTGGCCCACCAAGCCTCGTGTCCCTGGTGTGGTGGTTGTTGTGAACACCCAATTTTTGAATAAACCCATGCTTGTGTCTCGAAGAAGCTCTTATCAGAAAATCCTAGCTTTGGAGAAAGATGGTGCACATGTTGTGGAAAGGGATATAAATCTTCCTCTGGATCTGGTATTCTCGGCTGGAGTCTGTCTTGTGTGGTATGAGACTGGCGTATTTGGGAACATCAGCACAAACATAACAGATGGAGCTTCTTGCATACAGATGTTTATGGAGAATATTGCAACTAATGTCCTAATATCTCTTAGTTATTCTTTCAGCAGTTGTATCATGGTAAAAAAAGACTGTCTGTGTCTGCTCATTGTTAATGTTATAGTTCCACCAGCATAAACTTCTTTTAAGACTAGGAAACTGGATCCAACTGCTAGTACAGAGGGAAATACTTCTACTGAATTAATTCTTCGAGGATCATAATTACTTCCGTTCAATTTTTTTTGCTTGAACTTCAGTGTATCTTTATTAATCTTTTCCTAATCATTTCAATTTGTGTACCTTTTTTCAGATATTTGAGGGAGAGACTAACTTCCTTGCTGCAGTAATGGATCAATCTGACACCCTGTACTCAGCCGCTGTCAACCTGGACATTAACTTACAACTTCTCTGCTCTTACAACCCTGAGTCAACTGATGAAATTATCTTGACATGCATCACCAAATTCGCAGTCCCGACCCAGGGTCTATACCCACCCATGCCTGAATCTGAAACCCTAGGTGAATCTTTCCTGACAAAATTCCCATCCATTAACCCACTATCAGCCCATGCTATTCTGTCAACTGGTGGAGCCCTTATTGATTTCCTTGAATGGTCCAATGAGAGGAGAATCCAAGCTGTTCGGAAATATTTAGTGCCAGGTGAGAGCATTGCTTTGTTCAGTGCTTTGTGCCGATATGGTGAGATGGGGGAATCAAAGTCTGTTATGACCGATTGCTCGTCAGCTGATTCAGATATTAATAGTTCATTGTTGCTGTCCCCACCTAAAAGGAAGAGGTTTGCAAATCAAAATGTCGACTTACCAATGGATGATACATTCTTTTCTAAGCCATTTGAGCAATTTCAAGATGATTTTATGGAGCTTCCTCATGTTGACAATCAACCGAAGAAGAGCTTAAGTGCAATTATTGATCAATTTGTGGGTAGAAAGAAGGGAATCATCTCTCGTGTGCCTAGCGCCTGTGATGAGGTTGAAACTGGCCAGGCTCAGCTGCTAGATCTGGCTTTCAATGAAA
>CAXKVX010003990.1:0-23573 GCA_964058865.1 Eleocharis quinqueflora
AGTTTGGTTAGAGGCACTTGGTTTGAGTGAGGGCATGGGTTCGAACCCCCTGCTCACCATTTTTTCTGAATTAACTTGGGGGCGCAACTATTACTTGCGCCCCTATGAAGATGCTTTTTTTGCAGATAAATCTGAATTTTGCACGATTTTTTTCAGATGAGGGGTCCACCTGTTCCCTACAACTAAGGGGCGCAATTGGTTGTGCAAGTGGTGTCGAGCTCATGAAACCCTAAACCATGGTTGTGCAAGTGCTAGTCGAGCTTACGAAACTCCAAATGAATATGTTGAGCCAATAGCAAATAGAATGCCATATGCATATCTTCGTACCAATTGTTATGAACCAAATGCAACCTCAAATAGAAATCAATCGGTTCCAGAAGAAAAAGAGGATTTTGGGGATTTAATTAACATTCATCGGCGATATCTCGAAGACGATGTTATGTGCAAGAATTAGAGATGACGCAGCGAGCTGCATAGTGCATGAAATGCTCGAAAGGAGACGGTACTCGATCGCTTCCGCTTACGGTTACGGTCAATATTTGGTTTACTGTTAGGTAGATAATTTTGTTACACATATTAACATAATCAATTTAACAGTTTTGATAATTATTTTCAGAATAATTATTTATAGATCGTTTCAGCAATTGAGAGGAACCAGGCTCTTTTATACTTTGATCCAGATCACAATTGGGCTGAAGCAACAATTATTATTGTCTAAAGAACACCAAATGCTCTCTCAACTTGGGCTTAGGCTTAGCGAAAGAACTCGGCATCTCCTTTGCTTTCGCTCTTTGATCCCTCGCAGACGCAGACGCAGTTCGCAGCCAAGCTCCTTTCTCTCCTCCCTTGCAACGATCCTAATGGATCAATTGATTAAAATTGGAACTAAAAAATGGAAATTGAGGAAAAAAGAGATGATACAAAGAGAACGATACAAAAAGGAAGCTAAACAAGCTTTCCATTTTCTATTTCATTATCAATTTTCAAGATAATCTGGAAGATACAAGCCTCAGCCTTTATATAGGCAGAAGGACTAACGTGCAAAAAAAATACTAAAATGCAAATAAAGGAAATAATTGGGTAATTTCGTAAAAATGTCCAACTGACTGAGAACAGAACGCAACAGAATGAAAAATCACTTCTCTAGTCTCTGGTCGACTGCACCTATCCATTATGACATCTAACGCTTCAAATTAAATCTGTGCTTCCATCCAACGATAGCAATTAATTCCCACTTATAACTCCTGATTCGACGGCCAGAATCTCTTGTTCCCTTTTTATGCCGTTGCATCCCCAGTCCCCACCCGGCTCACGGAGCTCAGATCAAGAAAGGTTGATGTTGCAGTGCGACTGACGTTCGTTGAGAGATGTTTGGGATATCATATGGAGAGCTGTTTCTTATTGATCAATCTCGACACAATTCTCTGGTACTGCTAGCATGAAGGCCTATGAAGTGCTAAAAAAAATTAACTTGTAATCATAATATGTAGTATTCTGACTTGGTATTTACTGTACTGTACTGTTCTGGTAATAGGAGACGAGTCCACTGGACACAGCGTCCTCGAGCCTACATAGGCAAGCAATGGCATATGCAAAATTGGCTGAATCACCTTCTGTAAGGTCTAGTGCAAATCTTACTAGTAGCAGTTCAACTGATAGCACAACCAATAAGGGAGATGCTGTTGGGTTGTTAGCACTACTTCCCATCTCAGCTGAAAGCGCAGGCTTGCTCCCTAAACGCACATCAGGTACTCTATAGTCTATATATACGTCAAACTCCGTCCAACCTCAATTCCATCGTAGCAACAAAAATGAAACATATGAAAAGAGAGAAAAGATTAAATGCTGACCTTTTGCAAGCTGCTAAGATTTTCTGTATTTGCAAATGAAGGGGAGCCTTGGCGCAGCGGTAAAGCTGTCGCCTTGTGACCAAGGTCACGAGTTCGAGTCGTGGAGACAGCCTCTTGCAGAAATACAGGAAATGCTGCATACAAAGATTTCAAAGTGGTCTGATCCTTCTCCGGATCCCGTACAAGCGGAAGCTACGTGCACCGGGCAAATGATGACACAATTTTTAACTCATGAAATCACCACAGATCCTTTTTTGGGTGCTTTACAATAACACCCTAAGGGTAATTTAGAGCTCACATCAACCAGAAAGTGACCAAGTTAGACTCAGCTATTTCAGAAACCTCTTGAACCTTTTGGTTTGAAAGTTCCTATTGAAGTGGAACCTGGCATGTATATCTGTTTTACTATCTGCCAGTTGAAATACGTGCATACCCAAGTACTGCTTAGGCACTAGTGGTAAATATTAGAAAAGGCTGGTATAGCTGTGGATGAATGTAATTTGGCGTTCTAGAGCTTGGTTGTTATTTGCAAAATTCTCTCTTTTGGTCATCAGCTTCTTTTCATGATGGATTTAATACACGAGAGCGTGATTACTTGTGAGGAACCTGTTACTCACAATTAAATGTTAATAATAAATTCTGTACATTTGAACTAATTGGTGATATCTATCACTTGACAGAGTTTCGTTTATTAATTTCTTTGTTCTGAAAGACAACAAATGCTAGTTCTGCTATTCCTTTATGTTTTAAATAACCTCTTGTAATGATACAGAGGAAACAACGGGGTCTGATATTCTTTTAGAAGCTATACTGGAGGCAGAAGTGGCAACAAATGCGAAGCAGTTCTTTTCTCAGCCTGAGAATCAGATACCTAACAAATAAGGACATAATGACAGCAACAAAAAACAGCGCATGATGATACCACTGGGTTCTTTTTTATATTCCAGTTTTCTTTTCCTACCGTGTACCTCTTTCGATTTGGAAAAGGTGAAATGCTGTTGTCATGCCCAGTATAAGAAATGTGCACAGTGCGGATTCAGAATTATGATCAGAGGTAGACACTACTTACTTACAAAATATAAATTTCGTCAAAATATCGAATACCATAGTAATTAAAGAGTATTGTTTATTAAGGGATATTTGTTTTTTTGCCACTACAAAACTTCAAAATTGTCAAAATGCCACTCAGAATTTTTTTTGTCAAAATGTCACTATCAGTCACTTTTTTTATAGAGATCGGGTGCCGATAGTGACATTTTGATAATTTTTTCGAGTGACATTTTAACAATTTTCAAATTTTATAGTGACATAGAACCAATTTTCTCATAAATATTAGAAAATTAAATATAACTATAATATAATAACCACCTACAAAATTAAATCAAATCGATGACGTTAAATCGAGCCGACATACTCTAATATGTTTTACAAAGTGTTGTGTACATTCATTCAATTCAGCATATTTCTCACACCGACATAGTAAAACATCGACTGACAAGGTTCAAAATAAAAATATCAGCTAATAATCAAACAATTAGAATTAAGTAATATCAATTGATTAACCTTAGATAAACTGAACATATTTTTTTTGTGAAAATGGATATATTATTCATTCAAAACTCAAAGTTAGTTTACATTTCTGTAATCTGCATAAAAGTACATTTGCATCTCTTTTTCTGGATTATCAACTACTCTGAATTCTGGGATATGGCTCAATGCTTCCTTTGCCAAAAAATCTGCACACTTGTTTGCATCTCTTGGTATAGCTTGGAATTGTACGACCCAATCTCTAGCTGTTAGTTTCAGTATTTCACATAACAACTGGTTCCTATTTTCCATATTGTCTCTTCCTGGTGCCTCTTCAATTGCCCGAATTACCTCTGCTGCATCACTCTCCACTATCAGCTTCTTTGTGTTCATTTTCCATGCCATATGCATCCCTTGAATGATAGCCCACATCTCTGTTGATACAGGGTTGCATATACCCAGAAATTTTGAGAAACCTTTGACCCATCTTCCTCGATCATCTCTGAAAAGTCCGCCTATTGCCGCTTGACTTGTAACCTGGTTTGTTGCACCATCAACATTTAGTTTTATCCACCCATTTGGAGGTTGTTGCCACTGCCCTACATTGGTTAAGTCACCCCTTCCATTGGGATTTAAATTCAACTTGAGAGCTATTTCGTTTTCCTGGATCATTCTTCTAATTACCGATACTGGGTCACCAGCATAGCCGTCTTCATTTTTGAAAACTTTGTGGTTGCGCATTCTCCACAGGTACCACATTGTGAAAGCAAATGTGCTTTTCCAGTGTTGATCATATCTTGTTGAGAAGTTCTCCGTCAGTCCCAAGTTTAACCATTCTTGTAGGTCACCCCCAAAGAAAACACCATGCTTTCGAGGATCAATCTCTCAGTAAATGTAAAATGTTTTCTTCTTCTATCTCACATATTGGGCAGGTTGTGTTGTCCGTTAAATGCATTCTTGCTCGTTTTGCATTAGTCATCAGAGCTTCCTGTTTAACCAACCATACAAATGTTCTTACTCTTTGAGGTGCCGGTATCTGCCAGATCCTTTTCCAGCATTTATCATTCCAACTAACCGGGTTACTCCAGATTTTGTATGCCGATGCCATCGAGAATTTTCCATTGGCTGTCCCCCACCAACAAATTTCATCCTCTCCTCGGGCTTCTATGTTTGGTGGAATTGTGCACCCCACTCTTTGTCGCACTTCCTCTGGTAGAGTATTAATCAACTCACTATTCCAATTGCCATTTCTGTCTACTGCATCTGCCACTACTAGAGATGTCGAATTTGTATAGCTCCCTAGTGGTACCAGGTCAGATAGTATTTCTCCTGATTCCACCCATCGATCATGCCAAAACAATGTGTTCTTACCATTCTTCAATTTCTTCTTGATCCCTTGTTGAGTTTTTTGTTGAACCGAGATTATGCCCCTCCATTGGGCTGAAATTGCACCAGATGTATCGTAGTTGTTAGGGTTATTTTTCTTTGCATATTTGGTCTTTAGCACCCGGGCCCATAGTGAATTTCCTTCTGTCAGAAATCTCCAATGTAATTTCATTAGAAAAAGACTGTTTTGTACCCGAGACATTCTAAAACCCAACCCTCCCTCATCCTTTGATCGACAAAGTTTCTCCCAGGCAACAAGGTGGATTTTCTTTTCATCACTCGTTCCACCCCATATGAATTTCTTTATTCTTGAGTCAATGTTGTCACAAATTCGTATGGGTAGTTTTGTTGTCTGCATCACATAATTGGGTATAGCGGCCAGAACTGATTTTGCAAGCGTCACTCTTCCTGCTAATGCTAGTTTCGTTGCCTTCCACCCACTTAGTTTCTTGTCTAGATTTACCAGGATGTCATTGTAGGTTTCTGCTGTGCATCTCCCCTGTACTAGTTTCATACCGAGGTATTTTCCTAGGTTGGGAGATTGGGTGAAATTTATTTTGTTTGTTACTTCTTTTCTGAGCCTCGTATTAGTATTTGCTGAGAACAAAATCTTTGTTTTGGTTGAACTAACTTTCTGTCCCGATGCCTCACAAAATTCCAAAAGTGTTTGCTTAATTAGGTGCGCTTGTTTTGTCGATGCCTCGGTCAAAATCAGCATGTCATCTGCAAACATCAAGTGGGACAGTGCTGGTCCATCTTTTTTCAGTTTTACCGGGCTCCATTCCTTTCTCCGTACCAGTTCATGGATTTTCTGTGCTAATCTCTCAATACATATCACAAATAGGTATGGGCTTAACGGGTCCCCCTGTCGGATGCCCCTCTGGGGTGATAGATATTCTGTTTTTTCTCCGTTCATGATTATGCTTAGCCTGGTCGTGGTAATGCATCTCATGATCAATTCCACCATTGAAATTGGCAGACCTGCATCTGTCAGTGATTCCTGGATAAAATTCCAATTAAGGCGATCATATGCCTTGTCCAAATCAACCTTGATTGCCATAAAACTTCTACCTCCCCTTTTTTTGTGAAATGAGTGAACCACCTCTTGTGCTATGAGGATGTTGTCTACAATCTGTCTCCCCGGTACAAAGCTAGTCTGCTCTTCTCCAATTAGTGATGGTAACACTAGTTTCAGTCGTTGGACTATTATCTTTGTAACGAATTTGTATGTTGTGTTGCATAGTCCAATTGGTCGAAAATCCTTCATGGTTTGAGGTGGTGTTATCTTCGGGATCAGACACAGTAGTGTCTCGTTAACATCCTCTATTCTTGCTCTATTTTCAAAAATATCCGTGATCCACTTTATGAGGTTGTGTTTAACAATTGCCCATTGTTTTTGGTAGAATATCGGTTGAACCCCATCTGGACCAGGTGCTTTCAATGCCCCACTTGTGAAAACTGCCTCTCTGATCTCATTCTCAGTTAGCTTGGCCTGAAGGTTTGTAATTATGGAGTCAGAAATTATGGGAAAAGCTCCTCTCAGGTAATGGCTATGTCTCCCCTGATCTGACTCTAGGCTGAACAGATTTTGGTAGTAGTTGTATGCTAATCGTTTCAGCTCTTCATTGCTTGTGACTGTCCCTTCTGTCTCGGTGGCAAGTGACCTGATCTCTTGTTTTTTCCTTCTCATTTTCGTCACAGGATGAAAATATTTTGTGTTTCGATCTCCTTCTTGAATCCATTTACATCTCGATTTTTGTCTCCACAGTATCTCTTCTTGTTCCATTACATTGCAAAGGTCCTGTTGTAATTCTTTCTCAAGAGTTACGAGAAAATGGGAATGTCGTTTGGCCAGTGCAACTTGAATACTCTTTATTCGTGCTAACAATCTCTTTTTTCTCCATGTAATGTGTCCAAAAACCTCAGTGTTCCATTTTTGAACTTTGCACATGAGGTCCTGTATTGCTCGTGGTGTTTCAATGTGATTTTGCCAGTTCTCTTCTAAAAATTTCGGGAATTCGGCATGTAGTAACCATGCTGCTTCGAATTTAGGTTGCCTTGCTTGTCTCTCTTTGCTTTGTGTGCCATGCTCAAAATCAATCAGCAATGGAGTGTGATCTGACTGAATTTTTGGGAGGTGTTCAACTACAACATGTTGGTGATTATTAACCCATAGGGCATTTGCCAATACCCTATCCAGTCGTTCATAAACATCATCTCTGTTCCATGTGAATTCTGGCCCGATAAATCCCAAATCTTCCAACCCACAGCAATGAGTCCAGTTCTGAAATTCTCGGCATTTTTGGTCGGATGCTCTGCCTCCTCCCCTTTTCTCAGATAAGTGCATGTATGTGTTCCAATCACCCGCTAGGCACCAAGGTTTGTTAACTGATTTAGCAATTTGTCGTGTCTCTTCCCATAGTTCTCTTCTCTCAACTATTCTGGGACTAGCATACACAGCCGTTAACAAGAACATATCTCCATCAACAAATTTTACCTCCATGTGTATGAACTGGTTATGCGGTTTTATGATTTCAATGCTTATTTCCTCGTGTTGCCAGAGTAACCATATCCCTCCCGAAAAGCCTCTGGTCTCTACTCGATATGACCTGGTAAAACCCAGCGTTTCAATTACTTGTGTTGCTCGATCACCACTTATCCAGGTTTCGACTAGAATGCAAAGGTTCGGCCTATATTTCCATCTTAATTCCTGCAAACTTCTTTGAGTTCTCTTGTTTCCTATTCCTCTCACATTCCATACTAGAATCTTCTTGTTTTTCATCAACATAGGGATAATCAAGGTTGAAAGGTACTTTAGGCCTTGGCCAAAAGTTCTATCTGGCTATCACTACTCATCGCCTCACTTTCTTCTCTTTTTTGGTTAGTTTTATCCTTGTCACTGTCAATTTCGATTTCAACTGCTTGACTCTCTGTACCTTCACCTGCCAATTTAACTACTGACTTCATTCGAATAGTTTGTGTTGTTTTTCGAACAAAGTTTCCAAATTCATTTAGGTCAGATTTCCTTTTACCCAGTTGTAATTGTACTGGTTTCTCAGTACTCCTGATCTTGATCCCACGTTTCTGTCTAGTAGCTGTAAAACAAAAATTCTCATCCCTCTGTCTTTCTTCTTGTGCTCTTTGCCCAATCCCCTCGTTCTCCTTATTCGATTGTGTACTGTGTTTTTGTGCCAGGCCTTTATTCAGTTGTGTTGTTACCTGTCTGTTCCCTTCGTTCGTATTATGCTTAAGAATTCCAACCACTTTCAGGTTTGTTTCCGCTTTCTCCTTATTCGGTGTCTTGGTGTTTACTTCTTTTTGGTCCTTGTTCTTCTTCTGGTAGACCTGTTTCAGTGCTTTCCTGTTACCAATGGCAGTTATGTCATTTGGTTCCCTCATTATCCAATTACTGGTATAGCCAAATACATCATTTTTGTTTCCTATTATTTCTCTGTTTGAAGGCATACTCATTTGGGTCCCCATCTCCTCTGTTTCTTCTAACTGAGTGAATCTCGAGCCCTGGCTCATTCTTTCCTTATTTTTCTCTGTCGGATTGGTGTTTATTTGTATTGCTCCTGTCAATGCTTGTTTCATTTTTTCTTGTACTACAGTACCTCTTTTACGTGTTTGTACATGTATCCATTCCCCTAACAAATCAGAATTTGCCTCTTCAGGTTGTGTATTTTCTGTCCTGTTATTGTTATGATCTGTAGTCTTGATCATCTCATTCAGTCTCCCTTGCATCATTACTCTCTTACTCACTCCACATCCTGTTTGCACATGTCCTACCATACCACAGTTGAGACACACCGAGTTGATTCCTTCATACCGAACTTTCTGCCACTTTTCATAAGGTTGTGGGCCATTTGCAATTTTCAGTTTAAATCGATCTACCAAGGGTTTTTTCAAGTTTATTCTAACTGCTACTCGTGCAAATTTTCCCCTGTTAACCTCGCTTGTATTGATATCCACTTTAATGAACTCACCTACTCTATTTGCCAAGATTTCCAGCATTTTACGGTCATAGCAGTATATTGGTAGATCTGGGAACCGAATCCAAACCGTTAAGTTGGACACTTCCTTCTCCATATCACAGTTCGGGTTCCAGGCTTGTACCAGCAGATATGATCCCATTGCCATCCAAGGCCCCTCAAACATTACCCGCATCCAATCCTGTTCTAGTGCAAACCTCACTAGGAAACATTCGTTATTTAAATCGATAATCTGCCAATTTCCGATTGGTTTCCATAGAGTTGTAACTCTGTTTTTCAGTAAAGTATAACTCAACCTTTTTCCAAAGAGTTTGACTACTACCGATTTTTTCCAAGGTTCAGATAGGTGCTGGACTACATGTTCTGGTATTGTTATGGTTTCAAAATTTCCTTCTCTCTGTACCTGGACTTCATCCATCGTCCATGGAAGTTGATGGTCTTGTGGTCTATTCTCATTCACTTTCCAGATGCCGTCACCTCCTATTACCCTTTGTGCATAAGAAGTATAGTTTGGTGGATTGGTCATGAATCGACCTTGCTCTTTGTCCTGTTGTTGCTCTTCTCCCCTCTTGTGTTGAGTACCAATACTGCCGGTATCACAATCCATCTGTTCGGGAGTCGTATTCTCTACCCTTCTCGTCTGATTCTGTTTAGGGAGTATGTCCGGTGGTTTCTCCACCAGTTGGCCATGGTGCAGCGGCCCTGTGGGAGCCGCCATTTGCAAAAGGAAAAATCGCCAAGAAATCGCCTAGGGATCGCCCAGATATCGCCCTCAAGACTTTCCTTTTTAATCATAACAGTTGATTTAAAAATAACTGAACATATTGAAATAAAGCTCAAAATTACATTTTTTTTGTTAGATATACAAAGTTGTGTAGCAAAATTCATTTTGCTTATTTATGAAGTTGAGCAAGGATCACTTCACATGTAGTACTTAAATTGGTTGATTTTTATTGTATTGTTATTTTTATTATATTTCAATCGGTAAGTGTTTTTAATGATAAAATTTGTTTGTTTGTCATTTCTTTGTAGCAGTAATATTTTATAATAACAAGTGAATCACATATCTAAGTATGTATAGTAGTAACAACTGAATGTCTAAAGCATATATCCAAGTGTTATGATACATTTAACAATTGAAACAACTTAGAATGAAAATTTGCATCTCATGTGAAAATTTATGAAATTTGCATTTACTTTGACATTGAAATATTCGAGTGTGGGAGGATTTGAGGGACTCGCCAGACGCCAACAACAGAGGTTCGACAAGGCACGCATGATCACAACTCGCAAGTTTGGGCTTAGTCGCTTAGGATTAGGGTTCGAGGCTTCGAGATGACGGTGATTTGCGACTTGGGTTAGAGGGGAAGAAGAGAGGGACGATCCATCCGGAGTCTTTAAGTCTGCCGAAAATAATGATTTGCAAAGAGAGCGAAGAGAGGATCAACGATCTTAGTTTGAGCCAGAAAATATTGAATGAGTCTGAAGCAGGGGTAGGCACAATATTAATCCAGGGGTAGGCACCGTATTGAATATCATTAAGCGTATGACGAATTTAAGAATCCAGGGGTAGGCACGTGCCTACCCCTGCGAATAGCTACATCCGCCAGTGAATGTGCATACATCTACATAGCTCCATTAAAATGTATATTATTGAAACATTGTTTCCTAGCTCGGCATGTTCATCCGTTGTTGTTCTTTCTTCTTCAGTAGTATTGCAATCTATCTTTCAGTATCAAAATTTGCAATAATCAACCAATTTTTTTTTTTTTTTTTGCTGCCTAGATCGAGTGTCTATATGGAAGAGGGGGGGGGGGGGGGTTCTGAATATGCTAAATTTTTGTTAAGGATGTTTATCCTGACGGCTGGTTGATGAGAAACCAAGGCAAATATTTTAAACAAAGGGAGCTGATCTGATCTGTTATCAATTGCACAGATTCATTTGGACAGATTCAATTGTATTTAATTTGCATATCATTATAATTATTAAATTATTATGTATCTTATCAGTTATATTAATATATTTGATTTTCTTATTATTCATCTAATTGATTGAATGTGCATCTACCAACACGAATTTTATGTTATTTTCTTCTCCATTTCTTTTGAGTCCAGTTATTAGTACTGTTTCAACTCAATTCGAATAATAATGTAGTTAACATGCATAACAATACAAATATTATACATAAAAACACAGTTAACATAATAATAACACATTTAACAAAACAATCTGAAATAAATAACATTGATAACATGCATAATAACAACTAATTTTAATAATAACACAAATAAAATACATAATTAACAACTCGGTTTGAATTATAACGTATTTAACATGCACAACAACATAGTTAAAATGAATAATAATATTATTAACATGCATAATAACACGGTTAACATACACAACACAATAACATGTTTACCATGCACACTAACATAATCAACATGCAAAATAATATTGTTAACATGCGAAATAACATCCTTGACATACATAATTAAACAACTCAATCTGAATTAATATAACATTTTAACAAACATAATTAACAATTCAATTTGAATAATATCGGAGTTAACATATGCAATAACATAGTTAAAATGCATAATAATACAATTAACATGCACAATTAAACAACTCAATTCGAACAATATCAAAGTTAACGTACATATCCACAAAAGTTGACAATTAACGTACATATCCACAAAAGTTACAGATCGTGAACAAAACATGAAAGAACAAAGAGAGGAAGAGAGAATGAAAGATGATTGATTATAAATGAGCGAGGAGAGCATCATGAGAGAGAAAATAGTATGGGTTAGAGAACAGATCATGACTTGTGAGCGAGTGTGAAAAAATAGGTGGAAAAAAATGTGAATGAGAGAGAGAACGATAGAGAGCAAATGCGAGAGAGGAAAAAACAAGTGCGAGAGAATAAGAATAAGTCACGAACCGAATTGACTTATGCATATTATTTACTATTTATGCACATTATTTGATCTGTTATGCACGTTAAGAAAACAAAGAGCCGAAAAAGTAGGTATCTATACATGTATCACTTATGACTGCTAATGAACAGAGCGATTCATGGACAAAATATGCTGAACACTATTAAACATTTATTGAACATTTATGGATAAATTGTGGACTAATTACAGGCTCAATATTAACTTCAATGCAAACATGTTTAAATATTTCAAAAGATTAACTAAGCTCTAATTCTCTTTTTCACAGAGAATGAACAAGTTCACAAAGAGAAACACGAACTTAAACTTAAGTTAGCCGTCACACCTCTCTTGCTCTCTTCCCCAACCATCACCACCATCGACGTCGCATCGCGCCTCTCTAGTTAAACTCGACCACAAATCTTCCTCCTCAACCTCTGTGTTTGAACTACTGTCAAGTTTTTGAACTTTTAACAATTTTGGTGTGTTAATATTCAATGTGGGTTGTGGTAAAAATCGATAAAATAATGAAAGAACTTCCGTTTAAAGTGGACTATGCGTTGTGGACTTGTGGTGCTTAGAATCAGACACACATGATTAACTTATGAACAAATAGCGAACATTATTTAATTATAAAATGAAATAGATATTAGTAAATAATTATAAATTTGATTTGATCATAAATTTCAACTCCTTATCAGCGAACTAAACTGAACTTGATCTTAAACCCATCCATTAATAGCCCTAGTATCGTTGGAACATTTTCCTTAAACAAAAGACCAGAGGCTTTTTTTATTGGTCGGCATACATTACTGTATCATTATTTCCACGCAAATAGTAATAAACATACAAAAGAATGAAACAAACATCTAAGTCCTATCAAGCAAAATAATTTAGTTTCATCCAAGTGAACTAATCAACTGCAGGCTCTCAGTCTAGTCTGACATCAATAACATGCCGGTCTATTCAACTGGAAAAACTCTGCATATTCCAATAGATAATAAAAGTAAAGGAATTAGAGTTACTGTGAAAATAAAAATATGAATGTGCCCCTATAGTTGAACTCTCGGCACATTCAAAGAGGTTGTATTGCATAAGAACATGACATACCCATCAAAGATAGGCAGGGTCAATATATACATTAAAAGAAACAATGACAAAGGACTTACATTAGAGACTTGCACCCAGGATTGAAGGGTGTTAACGGCCTTGCCCGACCGGTGAGTCTCTTGTGCTAGTGCGATTCCATCACCAAAGTTAGGTACAATTCCACTCACAAGAAGAGAAGCTGCTGCATTGAGCACCTATACCACCCCAAGACACCAAATTCATGAAACATGGCATCTATAAAGCGTGAATTTATCAGGGAAAAGGCATCAACTTACCAGAGCATCTGCAATTGGTCCCTGCTCACCAGCAAGGACATCTGTAAGCACCTTTGCATTATAATCAGGCCCTCCCCCTTTCAGACCCTCTAGTGTGCACCTTGGGATGCCATAATCCACTGTACATCACCAAGCTTTCCATAATTGAAATATAATATAGCAATAATGCAAAGGTACATATCTTCCTATGAAATTAAAGATTGGTACATCTTTCTGACAAAAGATATAATAAAGGCTCTAAAGGAACCCTTTCATTGATTAATTAATGAATTGCAAAGGGTAATAAACTTAAAGTACCTTCTACACTGAACCTATGCTTATTTCTCAAGGTCAGGTTTTGATAATAAAGAGTGAGCATGCAGAAAGATAAAAACATTCGGAAATACTTATTTCGTTATATAGGTTGAGGAAAATAAGGATATTTCAACTTACATGGGTCAAAGTGCATTCGTTCAATCTTTTCAGGAGTCACATCCAAGAAATACCCAGGCCCTGCAACAGTCAATTTGAAATAAACAGGTCGACAGAAACACACTCGTAGCATAAAGAATAACATATATTCCAAACCAAAAAAAAAGAAAGAAAGATTACCAAGAGGGCTAATTTCATCAAGACCCTTAGAGTGAACAACTAATGCCCTTTTGATCCCAAACCGCTGCAATGCCTTGGCCATCTTCATCACCTGCATTGCAATTTCCAACATTGTATTAATCAAGGAATAACCTCTGGGAAACAGAGGGAAAGAACAATAAAAGATGATAATCAAACTTACAATGTCTTCATTGTAAACACCAACGACAGCAAAAGGCACCCGAGCAGGATTAAGCATTGGACCCAGTATATTAAAAACAGTCTTCACTTTAAGTTTCTTCCTGACAGGACCGACTATTTTCATGGCCGGGTGATAATTTGGAGACATCATGAATCCAATGGAGGCCTTCTCCACACAAGTCTTGACTCCGTGAGGACCAAGGTGAATGTTCACCCCCAATGCCTCCAAGACATCGGCGCTGCCACAAGCAGAAGAGCTGGAGCGGTTGCCCTGCTTGGCCACGCGGGCCCCAGCAGCTGCAGCAAGGACACTTGCCCCTGTGGATGAGGGCATTGTATTTCATTTTTTAATAGACTGAACTTATTTGGTGAAAGAAGGTAGATTTTACTTTACTGATTCAATCTGTTATTTTGTAAAAGTGTTAAAACAATTGGACTTCAGTTTGGCTAGCTGGGAAAACCAAAACTAAAAATCACAACATGAACTGAATTACTGAAACATTATAAATACTACAGTATACTCAAAATAATATCAGTTTGCCTTCAGCCGTCGTCCCTAATTTTCTTTTGGTTTGTTAATTGGACAGTTTACAATTTTAATTCCTTAAAAATAAATCCAATTTTGACCAAAATTTTCACTTTGTTTGAACTGCACCAACCAAACAGACAAATTTACCTGTTGATATGTTGACAGTGTTGGCACCGTCCCCACCTGTTCCAACAATGTCTACCACATCCTCAAGCCCCTCCACCTGCACGCACCGTTTGAACATTGCGCGAGCCAGTCCCACAATCTCTTGAAAGGTCTCCCCTTTGGCTCGTAGAAGAACGAGAAATGCGCTTATGAGAGCCTCATTCTGTTCATCTAGTAGGAGATCCACAGATGCCTCTGCCTCTTCTTCTGTTAGATCCAGCCCTCCAATCAGCCCCTCTATTAGCTACACCATGTGATACTTGTTTGTTTATTTTTAATGGAATCAATCCACATTAATGAATAATATTTCTATTCATTTTCATACATTGTTGTAAAAATAGTGAAATAAAGGTCAACATCTAATTAATACTTGTTAACGTCGTTGGCAATAATTGATTATTAAGTCTTTTATATGAAACCCAGCAATGTATTTAAGTAAGACTGTAAATTAACAACGATTTTTATAAATCAGTATCACTTTTATTGTATTCCTATTGCATTAAAAACAACAAACTACTAAACAAACAACAAACAAACAAATAACCAACCAACCAAACAACCAAACAAACAAGCAAACAACATACAATTAAAAATAATAAAGGAAAATGCGGATATTTAACAAGACACCTGCTTATAGGAAGGCGAAGAGGCGCTGACGAGTGGGTCCCTGGAAGCAGTGGTAGTACCAGCGGAGAGCGCCGCAGAAACAAAGGCTTTGTTATTTCTCGATGATACAAAGGTGAGAGACAGCTGGGCTTGCGCAGGAGAAATCAAAGGCATCATCGCCATGCCCCTCGCTCCTAACACACGTGCTCCGACCTCCATCTGCTCTAATGGCGAGTTCCCTTTCTCTTCTCTTTCAATTCGTTCGTATCTTTGGATCGTTGAATTCTCGGCGATTTCTCAGGAGAGGAGAGGAGAGGAGAGGAGAGAGGGGATATGCTGAAGGAGTGTACTTGGATTTATTTGGGAAGAGCGTTGAATTTATTTCTAAGATAAAGATTAGATTTTGCAATTATTAAATGGTATTTGGGAATTTTAATATTTTATTTAACTTCAGGAAAATAATTATAATAACTTGAGGGAGGGCTGTTCAATTTTTTTAATTATGAAAATGATATTGATAAAAGTAGTGAAGGAGTTGGGGTTTTCGATTGTATAGTCAAAACGGTAGAAAAATTATCGTTCGGAACTTGAGTTTACTGTCGAACAGTAGAAAAACTACCGTTCGACGATTGCTTTTTTTAGTTTTGAACATTTAATTGTAATTTTGATCATGTATAGCAAAAAATTTTGGCCATTAATTATAATTTTGTTTTTTTGTTTTCAATCCACACCAGTCCCAATATATATTCATTTCTATTTTCGTATTATCAATCTGAGTGTGTCTAATTTAAAGATTTTTTGGTCAAAATTATAGTTAAATGTTCGGAATTTTGTATTCATGATTAAAATTTTAATTAATATGCTATATACATGATCCGAATTGTAAATAAATTTCAGAACAAAAGAAAAAAGCACCCAAATGGTAGAAAAATTAATGCTCCTGAATTTTTCAAAAATAAAAAAACTGACGAACAATAAAATTTATGCCGTTCTGACAAGTGATCTAAAAAACTCCAAACTTACTACTTTTTTATAATTACAAAAAAAAAAAATGCTGTGGTTGCGGCTACTCATTTAAACGGAGAAGAAAATAGTAGAATTTGCATTAATTTTGAGGCTACTCATTTAAACGGAGAAGGAAATAGTACATGTTGCATTAAATTTGAGCGCAACAGACGTTCTAAATTGGGTTTTGGAGCAATGGCACGAACTCACATGTCTCTGAATAACTTCAGCTCATATTACTATTACAACAATCAATCATTCCATATGTCTGTCTGTCATTTATTAAAAAAAAATAGTGTCATAAAATTTGTAACAGTATAAATAATATCCGAAAGGGGGTCACTCTGAAATTCCTGCTGTTCCGTCCCCATCCATTGCCTTCATTAATTACCAACAAAAAACATATACGGCACAACCCACCAACAACTAACAATTACAATTATATCATGGAGAGGAGAGGAGAGGAGAGGAGAGGAGAGGAGAAGAGAGTAAAAATGTACACAAAATCTTACTGTCAACTTTTATGGACCAAGCATTTAATTTCTATCCTGATTTGGGTCTCTCTTCTCATATTTTTTTTATCATGGAATAATCAAAACTGGTACATCCACCATGCCAAGAAGAGACCTGCAATGACAAGAAGAAAGAACACAAAGCTATCAAATATACCAGAGTATGATATTTGGTAATTTCCAAGGAATTCAGCTTTTTTAATACAATACTATTGATGATGAACTGATAGATAACGCAATTTATATATCCAATTAACGGCGCGTATTCAAATACGCCAAAATGTATGCCCATTCTTGATTCTTTCGAAGATATATATAAATAAGATAGAGAAAATAAAACAAGAAAAAGACATACCACCAGCAGCTAAATTTGCTAAAGAAACCGGTACTTCAGTTCTGGGAGCCATAGCTCTAACACCTGCACATACAAAAACCAAAAATTAAAAATTAAAATATTAACAGAAGAGTTCAATTTTGTAGTTGAATTGGAGCTCCAGTCATAACAAAAAAAATAAAGGAAAAGAAAAACAAAAGAAAGTTTGCTCCAATAAAAGCGAATATATACCCAAGGAATCACAGTTGGAAGTTGAGTTCCAATCACCACAAATACAAGCATCATCGTGTGTATCTTGATCATAACCACACACACCTCCTGTCGATCGGCACGACCCGCAAAACCCCTCGTTGTTTTCAGGAAGTGAAAACGAGAGCCTGAGGCCATAATTCCACGCGCTGGGCCCAGGGGAGCGAACCGGTGCGACATTGTATGCGCTGCTGTAACCCTCACACTGGAGGTGGCTGATGTTTATTGATCTCACTGCTGCAGGCTCCACTGCACAGCACTCTGGTGGGTTGCTATTGCCATATGCTGAGCTTCTTTTTTAGTTTTTTGTCACAACAAATAATTCCAATAAAAAAATAATTAAGACTTATTATTACTTGTAGTTGAGAATAAACTTCCCGGAATAAGAAGTCTACTTATTACTTGCTTATATATGATATTTCCTGATTTTATTATCAATACATTGTGTAGTAAACTAGCTAGTAATTAAATTACAGGAATGGTGGCATCATCATTTTTCTATTGAAGTTAATGGCAATTATGGCATATTAATGGATTGATCAGTTAACTTGATTTGTACCTGATACCAGCTCCATCCCAAGCAGGGCAACTATAATAGTCGTCACAGCTCATGCCGGACACATTGCTTCGGCACGGCAAATGCTTGGTTGGAAATCCCTGGAAAAGTGGTGAGTCCGAGCGGCAACCAAGCAGCATGAAGATATTATCTCGGTCAGGCTGCAAGTACACGGCTCGCCATGGCTCTACCACAAACCCATTGCCACGGCCTTTAGGTGATCGATCGAGGGTGTAGCAGTCCGACATGGTCGGATCATGGAGTGTCATTCCGCGGTACGCATAGTCTATGTCGAGAACCCGGTATGAGCCCGAAGGAATATGCATCATTAAAATGCCGTTTACACAAAAGAGAAGGTCGCGAAATCCTGCATGGCCACAGCCTGGCCGAAGTGCAAATGGGTAATCAATTGTCAGATTGCCACAGTACGACCGACATGCGGTGAGAGGAACTCTGGCTGAAGCCAATTTCGGGATGAAAGCGTGAAATAACAAGATTTTTAGCACTGACAGATGGATCATGTTCACGGGTGATGATGCAAATATGAAATGTAAAATTATCCTGTTTCTAATTGTGCTTTGAGATAGAGAGAGATGGAGAGATAACAAAGGAGGTTAGTTCATTATGATATTTGTGTTTCTTTTTGGCTTTATCTCTTTACTCACTTTGGATCGAAAAAAGGAGCATATGAGACTTGATTCTTTGCTTGTTCGATTGCATCAATGCGCCTTTTAACTTTATACCATCTTCTTTGAAGACAATCCATCCAATTATACACTTGTGCTGTTATATGATTTTGTAAAATTTAGACTAGGCCAGGCGGGTTATTCTGGTTTATAGTTAGATGGTGTTCGTTAGTTGTTACTTCTAAAGTAGTATTCGGGTTTATTAGCTAGACCGGGTCAATAAAAATTACAGGAATACAGGATCACGGATCAGGTGATCAAATCAAATATAATACTTTCGAGGCCCAGAATAAATGGTAAAGGAGGCTAACGGGCCAACTGAGAAAATTTCTTTTCTCTGATCCACGCTCGATCGTCAAAAATATACTTCAGAAGGATTTTTATATTGTTAATCAAAACCGTTGATTGTTAATCTGACGGTTCATATACGACATTCTGCAAATAATAAAAATTGAAGGCGCGTCCTTGCATATTTCCTTCCATCGCTTTTTCCTCTTTAGCATAATAGCATAGCCTAGTTGCCTCCTTTCTTTTTTTGATTAAAGCCTAGTTGCTTCGAATTCTCGTTTAACATCAGACCTTTCTCTTATTCTCTAGGAACTGGGTTAATTCACTGAAATAACGAAGAATTCTTCATTTAACTTTTTACCCTGATTAAGCGCCGGAATAACATCCCTTGGCCCTTGCTTGCAGCGCTCTTAAGTCTTACCTATGCACAGTTGTTTCATATGTTTGAAGAGTCAGAGGGAAACAAGAAATTAGGTTAATTCTATTCTCTTAGCACTTCATCCATTCTTATTCTCTGATTATAAACTTGGTTTTTAATATGATTTGATGATTTTCTAGAAAAGACGCCCAATTCTTGCAAATATTCACTTAATTTTTTGCATTTATTCAATTGAGTTCTTCTGGCAAATAATAGAAATCAATATTATGCTAAAATGCAAGAATAATATGTTATTGCTGACATCATACATGCCTCCACTCCAGGAAAAAGGTCCATTTGTTCTTCCTTCCTTTTGTTCTGGCTCTATAAAGTATAAATTATTTTATATATTTTTTTTGTTTATATTCATTTCTCATAGAAAATTGAAATGGAAGAGAAAAGTGCATATGTTCCTCCAAAGTACGTGCCTATAAGCGGGTCTGATGCTGAAACTGATCTGGGTTCGGTTGATGAAGGTCGGCAACGTTTGAGTACACTAACAGGTGACACGAATCAGTGGTCTTCAGGAATCTGTGCCTGTTTTGAAGACCCACCTAGTTGTATGATATTCTCCTTTTAAAGTCTAATTAATTTCACTGATTAAGGAATGATCGGAGACCACACAGCTAAATTTACCCTTCTAATTGGGAAAGTCAATCCTGTAGAGAATGATTCCTTCAAGGCTTCTGTGACCAAAATGCCGTTGCATATCTTACTGCTACACCACCACAAGTATAATTCAAGCAGCATCACGCATTAGAGGAAAGAACTGTTAGTAAAAATCAATATATACAATGGGCCAATGGGGACCCAAGATAGTCCATCTTTGACTTAGGACATGGTGTGCAATCCACTAGTTTATGTAAAGTTCGTATAAATGAAAACTGTTGTCCCTTTTCTTTCAGTAGACTTGTTATTTTGAAGCTTAAAGCACATACCAAAAATTATACGAAAAACATAAATTTTGACCACTTTGCTTGAAAGTTAAATTATTTTATTATGCTTGCTTGGTGTTTTGCTTTACATTTTCTTTTTTACTTTGTAGGTTGCTTAGGGACACTATGCCCGTGTGTTTTATTTGGAAAGAATTCAGAGTCCTTGGGATCAGGCACAGCAAGTGGATCATGCACGACGCACTGTTTATTATGGGGCCTACTTGCTGGTGTCTCTTGCATCCTAACTGGCGGCATCATGTTGGTCTTAATGCCAGGATGTACCATTGCATGCTGTGCTAGTAAACACAGGAGAGCTCTGCGAGAAAAATACAATCTACATGTATGAATATGCAGCTTTATTAGCAATTTTAGTATCCAATTTGTTTTATAGACTTGTTTAGTTGTATAAACTTATTCTTTTGTATAAGCGGGCTACTAGTTCAACAACAGAATTTGATTGCTGTTTCTGCATACTATGAGTATGGTTAGCTGCTCCAAATTAAGTTTGGTTGTTTTCTGGGAAACATGTTGGGATTAAGAAAGATCAGATATTTGTACCTTTCTTTGACAAGTAATTACTGTTAATGTGCAATAGCAGGATGGTACTGATATTTCTTGATTTTTTTTTCAGTTTTAGTTGTTCCTTTTTTGGGATTTTTTACGATTCTTTATCATATTTTTCATAAATTCCCATTTTATGGAAATAATTGTATTTCATCATGTACAGCTTTATTATTTAAACAGGCCTTCTAATGTCTATAATTTTCGATTTCTATATTTTACAGGAGCTTCCATGTAATGATTATTGCACTCACTTGTGTTGTCACATGTGTGCACTCTGCCAGGAGAACAGAGAGATTCAATATAGAACTGCCAGCTCAGGTTCTTCAATCACTACTGCATCTCCTCCAGAACTTCAAACAATGCAATAGCATGCTTCTCTCATCATGAGGTGAAGTGCTCATGCTGCTCATTTGTTATCAGTTTTGTAGTAGTTTTCAGGCTCAAAGAATCAAACACAACATATGTTATCTAGAGTTGTGCTAAAATACTTTATAAAGCACCAACATGCATATACTTTAGACTCGTATCTCGAGATATAAAATGCAAACAACCGATCAAGACCGTTGAAAATGTTCTCCATACTAACAAAATTTCAGAGACCAAATTTTACATTTTTTAAATATTTTTACTATTTTATCGGATGGGTGCAAAGTTGGTTAAATTGAAGGTCTGTAAATCGTTAGATTAATGATTTTTCCACCAACCCGATAAAATAGTAAAAAGTTCCAAAAAATATAAAATTTGGTCTCCGAATTTTTGTTAGTATGGAGAACATTTTCAACGGTCTTGATCGATTGTTTGCACTTTATATTTCGAGATACGAGCCTAAAGTATATGCATGTTGGTGCTTCATAAAGTATTTTAGCACAATATATATTACTTTTGGGACGAGTAGAGATTTGTTTTATTTTTATTTAAGACATTGGTTATGCATGCAAATTACAAAAGTACACTCTCAGTTCATTGTTGTGTTCTTTTTTCTTTTCTTTTTTTATCAGTTTTTGTCAAAAGGACCTGGTAGTGGAAATGATTTTTTCTAATAGATGCAGGAAGGCAGTATTAACTTCACAATAACAAACCTTATGCAAAGGCACTTATTTTGATATCTATCTGACTATGCTGGTTTTGCATTTGTTGAAATGTTGTGCACAGAATTTGTAGGTAATGTTAAATTTGATGTCATAGTCGCTTGACTTGTATGCGTAGATATGGTTAGATATGATGTTAGCTCATTTTCCCGGCATATAGTATAGGATGTTGATATTGAATTCCCTTCTAATTGCACAATTTATGAAATTAAGTTCAATAAAAATGATCACTATATTTGGAACAAAACACATAAGAGATAACTGAAGAAGCTAAAATATTTACATAATTTGATTTAGATCCTAACAAAGAAAATTGTGAGCTCAGGCCCGCCATTCCCCTCTGGGTTTGTCATGTAGAACGTCTCAGAATCCCTGGAGCCAACAACTCTGTCAAAGTGGGATCGCATATAGGTGAGTTCACCTTCAACTGGATCTGCCATGTCAGCCGGCAACACACCTGCACCGGCCGATGTTGCATGTAGCAACTGCATGATTCTAACATCAGCATCGGTTGGTTCTCTCCTCAGTGCAGGTCCAATGCCTTTTCCATTTATAGATGCGGACCACATTGGCTCCTCTAGAAGACGACATGGGGTTGTAGAATCATGTTCATGTTGCTGGTACGGTGTTTTCTCACATTCAAGGGAAAGGCGCAGGAGAGGGGAGCTTCTAAGGTCATGAAGGAAGCGGGATGTTGGGGTGGTGAGAGAAAGGAGCAGAAAGGGTGTCGAGCGTGGTTGCTCCTGAAATAAGAGGGACAGACGGGACCGTCTATATCCAAAGAGAGTTCCTGTGACAGAATGGCGAGATGATGCGAAGCCGGGTAGAGGCAGGTGAGGCATTCGACAAGAAGAAGGGTGAGGTAGGATTGGAAATGACCTAAATGCTGAACGCACCGAGCGAAATAGCCGAGTCGGCCGTGAATGATTCTTTTTATTGGTTGGCTGAAGAAGTTTGATGGAGTCGAACGGGCTTGGTGTTCCCGGTGCAGTTGAGGTACTTGTTGGGGTCGGGGGACACGGGGGGCAGACAGTGGCAGAGGCAGCTATGCTGCCATGGATGGGGTTTGGCACACCATTGATGGTCGGTAAAAGTGGAGGGTGTGGCATGTGCTCGGCGGTGGTAATTGTGCTGGCGATGTGGGTTTCTTTTTTGGTTCCTTTTTTAGGTTTTTTCTTTTGAGTTTTCTGAGGAGTGGGGGGTGAATTGTCCATTGGATGGTTAGAATGACGATTGTTTCATTTCCGGTTGCAATGAACTAATCATGCAGTTCAGATGGGCAATTTATTATTAGTTATCAAATTGTCCAAATATAGCAAAATAGTTGCAAAATTTTCGCAAAGATGGTGAGTGTAATACAGTTCATAGAAACTGGATCTAGAGATCTTCAACTACATGTGATATGGTAATTTAGAGGCAGGTTGAAAGGGAGTGGTCTAGCTTCAATATAGGATTATAGGCAACATTACAGGAGGCAAGTCGGCAGTACTGTGAAATACAACAGCAAGCCAATGAAATGTCTGAACTGGAAACAGCTTTGTAGTACTAGTGCTGTAATTTATGTGTCGCTCACAAGATATACTGAAGGTACTAGTATAAACTTGATGCTTACTCCAATTTAGGTTTACATTCATTTTGTCTCTTTTAGGATGGTATCAATACATTGATTGTAGGCTAGCAGCACTATTGTTGGAAAACAGTTTGTCTTATAATAGGTGCAAGTTTGAAGAGAATATAATCTAGGGTTTCAGTTGCGATGCCAACCCCGTCCTCTCCAAAATTTGTAT
>CAXKVX010003991.1:0-23203 GCA_964058865.1 Eleocharis quinqueflora
TGATGTAATTTATAAAGCAACTAGACCTTTGAAGTTTGCAAAACCATAGATAACTCAAGAAGGATTTCTGACTTTATTATCTGGATGGTGGGAATCCATCCCCATTAAGTATAAGATAGGAAATAGGTGGAGGATCAAACTCTAAAAGATTAGAACAAACCTAAGAGATTGTGATGCAAATATAAGAGCTAAAAATAAAAATAAAAATAATTTTCTAGGAAAATTTAGGAATTACAATAAATTCATGAGAATAGAGATCTTAGTGACATTGAAATTGAGCTACTCAAAAGCTTTCACACATGATTAGACACAATTTATGATGAAGAATACAAATATTGGAAGCAAAGAGTTATGGTTAAATTGTTTTTAGAAGGTGACTTGAACACTAGGTTCTTTAACATGATTGTCAACCAGAGAAGAAAAAACCTGATCTTCTCCTTAGAAATAGATGGTGTAATATAATATGATATTAAAAAAAACTGTAGTATCTTGTAAACTCTTTCCATAAAAACTTAATGGGACATGCAAAATCTAAAAGTACTTCATTAGATCCATCTTTTTGGGACAATGAAAATAAACTTACTATAGAACAACAATTAGATTTAGTAAAAACTTTTATAGAGGAAGAAGTAAGAAAAGTAGTATTTTCTTGTAAATCAAACAAGGTCCATGTCCTGACGGATTCTCTTTTGTATTTTATCAGTCATTTTGGGGTATTGTTAAGGAATTTATCATGAGATTAGTTATTTCCTTTTATAATCACACTTTAGATATCACTAGGATCAATTTAGTTGCTATTTGTTTAATCCCTAAAAAGCAAGATGCTAATATTATTACAAATTTTAGACCTATTAGTCTAATTAATTGTAGTTTTAAAATAATTTCAAAGTTATTAGTTGAAAGATTAACTCCTTATATAAATGGTCTTTTAGACCATAGTGAATTTGCTTACTTTAAAGACATATACATCATGGAAAATGTAGGTGTAGCACATGAGACTTTGCATGAAATTAGATTGAAAAAACAGAACGGTGTTTTACTCAAAATAGACTTTGAAAAAAACTTTTGATAGGGTTAACTAAGATTTTTTAGAAGATGTCCTAGTAGGTAAGGGTTTTGGAGTCACCTGGATTAAATGGGTTATGGATTCCTTAAGAAGTAGTAGAATTTGTATAAATTTTAATGATGACTTTGGTGAATACTCTAGTTGTAAAAGAGGAGTTAGACAATGAGATCCTTTATCTCCATTTCTGTTCATTTTAGTAGCTGATAGTTTAAATATCATTCTTAAAAACTACCAATAGATTGGTCAAATGCAAGGACTAGTGAAATTTAATGACAATGATGAGGCTATTTTAAATTTATATTTTGCAGATGGCACTCAATTATTTTTAGAAGCTAAATTAGAATATATTGAAAATCTTATATGAATTCTGATTGCTTTTGAGGATCTATCTGATTTAAAAATATACTATAGTAAATGTGAAATAATTCTATTAAATATAAAAGAAGAAGATCATTTACTGCTTTCTAGTTCACTAGGTTGTAAGTTAGGAGAATTACCCTTGCAATATTTGAGGATACCACTTAGTGAGAAAAACCTTCAAGTCAAAGATTGGAACTTGTTAACAGAAAAAATTGAAAAGAAACTATTATGATGGAAAATTGGAATTTCATCATTAGGAGAAAAATTAGTTCTTCTTAATGCTGTCATGTGTGTTGTACCATTATATATATAGGATGTCTATATAAACTTCCTGTATCAGTAAGAATGAGAATAGACGAATTAAGACGAATTCTCTTATGGTATAGAGGAAGTTCTGTTAGGAAAAATTGCTTTAGTTAATTGGAAAAATGTGTGTAAATTAAAAGAGAATGGAGGATTAGGTATTTTAAATCTAGAGCAAATGAATATGACACTATTGGCAAAATTGTTAGTATATTTTAGAGATCCTTTATACGAAAGTTTATGGAAGGATATCATAGAATTCAAATACTCTTCAGTATACAATAAATCACTCTACTTGCCTTTTTGGAAACAATTGATGGTAGAAAAATATTGATTGATTTAAGTATTGTTACAGTAGTAGGGAGATAACACTGTTTTCTCTTGGAAAGACTGTTGGATAGGAAATTGTTCACTGGCTGTTCAATTTTCCTTATTTTTTAATATATTCATAAACACTAATATTATTGTAGAACATGCTTTAAAACATCTTCTTCATAACACATTGCAATTTAGAAGACAATTATATAGTAGATTAAAAGATGATTTTTCTAAATTAAACTCAATAATACATGAGATATATTTTGATAGGAATGTGTCAGATATGATATAATGTAGATGGAATACAAATGGAAAATTCTCAGTTAATTCATTCCATTGATGTCTAGATTTTGGAGGAATTAGTAGTAAGGAATATGAAACTATATGATCAACAAAAAATTCTCTAAAGGTAAAAGTCTTTCTTTGGTTAGTTAAAAGAAAGAAAGTGCTTACAAAAAGTAATTTAGCAATAAGAGGAATAAATATTAACACTAATTGTGTGTTCTTTGTTGTGAGAGAAACAGTGGCATACCTCTTAAAGATAACATAGTTGTTGAATTAGTAACGGGAGTAGTATTGTGGATAATATGGTTAGAAAGAAATAATATTTATTTCAAAAATGAAAATTTTAAATTATTTCACTCATTAGGTTTAAATATTATCAGGCTGACAAGTTTCTAGGATAAAAATACTATTGAAAATTTATTTTAAAACTTTCTTTAGTATTGCCCCGAGATGTATTTGGTTTGACAAATAATACAACTTGTTTATTTCTAAAAATTATCTTTTATCAGATCAAGGAACAAATTAGATGATTCTAGAATATTGCTATGAGAATAAATTTTAGTTACTATATACTCTTTCTTTCAAAGGATTTTTTCACTAGTAGTTGACTCTTTTCAGGATCAGATGATGAATCTTTCTCTGATTTCTTAATAAATTTCTGAAGATTTCTCTGATGTTGAAGATTGTTGGATAAAGAAGAAGAAAGTTTATTTTACTGGCTTAGAGGTCTCTAGAGGAGACAAAGGATGGTCATCTTATCCTTTTAATCCTAATTCAAGTCCATAGACTTCTATTTTTCGTAGTATTTTGTGAAAAACTTTTTATTTTTGTTTCATGATAATGTATTAATCTTTGGACGAGATGTAAAACTTAGATTTTTTGTATTGTAGGTCCAAATCTGAACTGTTATTTTGATACTGATAGGAATTATTTTATGATTTGGATAGTTTTAGCTACATGATTTGGTTAATTAGCTGCTTAGCTATAATCTAGGCTCCTTAGTTTGAATAGTTTTTGATAAATTCTTATGTAATTTAGTAAAATTTTCTTTTTGAAATATTTTGTTAGAATTTTTTCTTGTACGACATTGGATTATATATTTCAATGAAATAAATCGGGACACCCACTTCGAGGTAAAAAAAAACTAGGAAACCAAGTTGCTTACTTCGAACTCCAAATAAATGACAACTCGTCGAAATTAATTAATCATTCTTATATGGTCTTTTTTAAGTTTCAGCTGGAATACACGCACTGGCTACTTAATGAGCTAGCTGCCTAGCTTCGTATAAACCATTAATATTAGTGTCGGGTATGTTATCATATATAGTGTATATACCAGAACCACAACAGATTAATTATATCTCCTTTGAAATTTGAGAAGGATATTATAATTCTTGCCTCTGCAACAATCCCAACCTCACCATTAAGGATTTTGAGACAAAAAGGTCCACATTGGAAAGGGCCGTTTGGGAATTAGCAACGACTGTTTTTGACTCCCCGTGTAGTACTCTTTCTACATTTAAATATCTAGAACACATGCAACAACAATTTTTCCTTTCTCATCACTTGCCATTGAGCAACATCTGCCATGGAGAGAGCACAAAGCACACTTCCACCTCTTACTATTTCCTACTGATTCTTATACATCTCCATCTGGTGCTAGCTAGTGCAGTTACCTAATTATACATGGTCGATCGTACTCAACCAAAAATATGCAACGACATCCCACAAGAGGCTCAGCAAATGACAGCATGGCATCTCTTCTTCTTATTCTGCTTCTCTCTCTGGCTCTTGCTTCTAGCTTTTGTGAAGGCCGGAGTGCATCTTTTCTTTACTCGGAAAAAGTAAGCCAAAGTTTATGTACGTAGTTCAATAATTAGTATGTTTCTAAAGGTAGAGATAATTAGGTTAATCGCTGCCTAATCCAAAGAAACATCTCCCTGTGCAATTATAAGAGGTACTGAGCAGAAGTCCTATGATAAAAACAAAATAATCATGTATCTGCAATTGCCCATTACCAGGCTGTTTTATAAAAGATCAAGGTGCCATCTAACTTATTTTCATGTTTCTCACCTTATAGTTGGTGGCGCTTGAGTGCAGGATAATTTGTCAAATTTTATCTTGATTAGGAGGAGTATTTTACATTATGCATAACATAAAGTAAATGTGCTTCATATATTGTTTTGATGTTTTCTTTTTTTCCATTCTGTATACAAGAAAATAATCAAAATAACCTTTATATGACAGCTGATATTATATATTAATTCTGTAACATGAATTATACACACATTTAGGATACGGTGAAGGTGAAGAATCTTTCGAGGTCGACTTCGAAGACAGAAGCCACAACAGAAAGGACATATCGAGTCAAAACATTAGGTGTAAGATCCATAAATCACAGGAGTCACAAAAAAGAAGATAACATCAGAAAAGAGAATTCATCAAATTCTGTTCAGAAACCCAATTTAGTTGCAGGAGGATGGCAGCATGAGCAACCATACAGCACATCAAAAGAGAAACCAGTATTTCATCTCGACTATATGGGGCCGAGAGTTCATACTCCGTCTCATAATTAAGGCCCTTCAATTTATCTTTTTGTTAATTTATAGTCATGAAGGATCTCTACATCATGTGAGAAATTTCATGTTACTAAATTTGCAACCACTTGCGATAGTTAGAAGATTATAGCTATCAATTTTGTGCATTACATGGCTTGTTTCTTATCAGTTTATCATATAAAATATTCTAATGACAGTTAATGAAGCCTTTTTGAGCCCGTATTAATGACCATATCATTTATAGAAAAGGTCCTTAATTTCACAATAACTACATAAATTATTGTAAGTTAGAATATTTCTGCCGAGTAATATCCTAATTTTTTCTTTTGGATCTTTGCTTAATATGTATTCTTTATTTAATTATTTTCTTTTGTTACATATTTTACCAATATCTTTATTTTATGCCAACTATAATATTTATACGATATGTATTATTGAAACAAATAGCTGAATTAAACAACACGATATTGTGTGTGTGTGTGTGTGTGTCTTACTTTTCATTTCTATAGTTTACCAAATTTGGACGACATGTGGTTTTAATCTTCAATGCCATTGCCTTCTAATCGGAAAACAGTCATAAGTTTATTAGTCAATTTTTGTCCAATATACTCTATATTGTTAATTAAGATTAGATATATATATATATATATATATATATATATATATATTTCAGCATGTGGATAATGCCCGATTGATAACAAATCAAAGTTCAATTTATTTGGCGTAATGTTAAGAACTTATGGTTACATATATAGCATAAGATATTATATATATATGTGTGTGTGTGTGTCCATGTTTGAGAATTTATAGTTAGAAATGCTAACTATCAAAGATCGATATATAATTCTAAGATCCCGATATTATATAAAGGAAATCTGAATGATAGCTCATGAATTTGTATAGAACTCAAGTTTAAGTAAAAGGATAATGTTTCGTAGATATCATATTTGATATCGACTATCGATATTTATGTTACTATGCACATTATTTGAGTTATTATGCATGTTATTTTTGTACTGAAAAAATTATTATGCATGTTAACAAAATAATATGCATAATATAACTCAAATAACATGCATAACTATTTTAGTACAAAAAATAACATGCATAAAAACTCAAATAATATGCATTAATAACTCAACTAAATGTGCATAATAACATCGATATCGATAGTCAGTATCAAATGTGGTATCTACGTATCATCTCCCTAAGTAAAACACTGTCATTGAAACATGTCAGCCTGAAGTCCACATGTATGCAGATTAAAGTAGAACCTTGACTGTTTAACTTTGCAGATACATGCAGGAGATGTTAATTAATGAGGGTTGCCAGGGGTTCTTGTTTATGAGTTGCAAGATCCTAAAGACAAATTATGTTTTTTAGTAGGAGCGGAATTGGAGTTGGATGAAGAAGATGACATAGCTCATTCAATTATCAAGTGGAGATCTACCCTTCAATTTTTTTGGGAAAGAAGTTGCCTTGGTGCGTCACCGTGTTGAATTTTTGAGGGCTTATATAGAAAATAGAAAGAGTAAGGAGAAGGAATGTGAAAAAAATATCATTGTATTATTCAGGGTTTTGAAACTCGACTCGGAATCAAAAGAATCAGATCGATAACTCGACTCCTTTTGACTCATCTCTTCTCTTCTTTCCAGTTGGCCAACATCTTCTGTTCTCCTCTATAAAACTTGGCTGACTCAGTAAGAATCAGTCTGACTCGGATGACCCGACAACAAACTCAGCTGATTCGGCACTGTTCATCTGAGTTTTGTTCAAATACTCGCACATGTGTGGGAATCGAGTAAAACTCGGCCCGGACACGTCTGATTCTAAGTTGACTCGGCCGACTCGGATCAGAATCGACCGTGTTTCAGAACCATGGTATTATTGTGTTATTTATTATCTCTCTTTACATCTCTATATATACAATTTTGAATCTATTTTATCGTTGGTACAATAACATTACTGTAGCAATTATAATATTTCTATTATAGAGTAACAATGACCAATCTTATATCTGAGGCCTATATTTCCTAACTTCTAACAGTCAAAAGGTACAATCACCTTTTTGACTCATTTGTACTTTTCTAACATTTACATTATTTTCTATTTTATAATTTAGTCTTTCATTATTCCTGTATTCTCAACACTCCCCCTCCAGGTAGGATTGTAGATATCGATCAATCATAGCTTGTCAGAGATATGCAATATATGCGAAGAGTTCTTGTGCATCCTGTCTTGGAATATTTTTCTTCCTTCTTTGGTCCCTTCTTCTGATTGTCCAGTTTTTCTTTTTTGCATGTGTTGTTCAATAATGTTGATATTTGTCCTATTTGAGCTTGTGATTGTCCACTTTGCTCAGATCTCAATTTCGTGTTTTTTCACTCAGTACTTGCAAAAAACACAAAACATTAGTATTCTGATGATGATGATGATGATGATTATTATTATTATTATTATTTTATTGTTGTGTTCACTAGTATTTTGGTACACTATTATTGATATTTTCTAGTTTGTTTACCAACAATATGTTACACTAGTTTTGGTATTACCTAGTGTATTTACCGACATCTCTTTCTTCTTTCTGATATCAAGCAAGATCAAATACCAAAACTAGTGTGGATCAACACTTTGTAACCATTTCACCTTCGTCAGTTCTCAAGCAAGCTAGTGCTTTTACACACTGTCACTTGGTTGGCCGTCTTCGACTCTTTCTCAAGCTAGCATGTGTCTTTGCATCTTTGCTACTTGGATGGTCATCTTGGCTCCCCCTAAACTGGCTTGCTTCCATTTGTTTTTACTTGCTGCATGGTTTGTCAACACTTTGTAATTCATGATTCTGCCGAAAACTTGATGCATTTGCAATTTGATCCATTAATCATGGTCCTTCACCACTCATCACCTCTCATCCGGATTCATAGAAGGGCTTTTCCATAGTCATTACTCATCACCTCTCATGAGGGTCCATAGAGGACTTCACTATAGATCATTCGCTACCATCATCACCTCACATTCGGATTCATAAAGGGGATTCTTCATTGCCTCTGCTCATCACCTCTGATGTGGGTCGATAGACAAACTTCCTCTTTGATTAGCATCTCTAATCATGCATCTTACAAGCATCCATCAGAACACATGTGCAATCCACCAAAATACATTCACTTTCAACCAACTTAAAGAATGGCCTCAGCTCTATTTTGGTACATCAGTATTGGTTATTATAAATAGATGACTTCTTAGCTTGAAAGTCCAATCACCTCTTGATTTGCTTTTTTTCCTTTTACCAAGAGATGAGGCTCTAAGATTCTTCTTGGTTATGATTTGTTTCTTTTGTTGTGATGTGGCTCTATGACTGATATGGATATATGGCTCGATAGATGTTGTGGTTATGTGTATTTTGTAACCAAACCATTGTTACCATTTACTATGTTTTAATAACCTTGTAGAGGGTTGTGATACTCTTGACCACCTTCTAATTCCCCCTCCCCCTCAAGTGTATCATTATTGTTATCATCTATTATTTTTATTTGGTCAATTCATGGTTGTTTATTTGCGCATGCTCTTGTACATTTTTCACCATACTATTTTGATCATTGGTATAGACTTGTTCACCATACTTTTATCTTTTATAATTTATTAAACAAAAAATATACATTTTTTGAAATTAATTTTCTTTTATGTGACCAGGATATTAAATTTTTGCTATTTTTTGAATTTCTTCACAATTCTGTCACATGGTCAGATGGTCTCGTCATGTTGCAAAATACTCTCCTAATACTAGTTAGTTATTTGACTTTCATATATACTAGGAAAATGTTTAAAGGTGACAAGTGTTCAATAAAATATGATATCAAAGTGTTGAATACCTTACATTTGCCTTCTACATATATACTAAAAAAATATGTATAGCAAATTTCTATACGTAATTAGATAACAATACATCACATTCTACTGTAATAGTAGTATGGGCACCTACACTGAAAAGTAAGACATGGGCAACAACAATTTTATAGGGATGCTCATTTATCTTGTCTTCCTGTTATAAGGATGCTGAAGCAAGCATTTCCTCTAGCTTATAGGGATTTTCATTTAATATTTGCATCTTTAGCTTTTTATTTGGACCAATTGAGGCATGATCATACAAGCGGATATATGCATACAGCAATTGAATAGGAAATGGAACTTAGCAGGTGTGTTTTATAGCATTTTAGCTGCAGAGGTAAAAAATATTCAATTGAATTTACTTATCTACAATCCTGACAGATGTTTGGTTTCTCACAATCAAGTCACTGGATGTCTTCTTTCTTTCATTTGATTTACAGAATATACATTTTCCATGTTTACTGTTATCCTTTTCCCATTCCTAAATGTTCATTGCCTCCATCTTTCTTGGCTTCTTGTGAAATATCAAATGGATAAGCAGAGATAAATAAGTTGGATGTTTAAGAGGGGAATTGAGAAGTGAGGGACAATAATTTGAGGTATGAGAAAAGGGCAAATGGACATGATATGAGAAGAAGAATCTTGGGCCAGAGATATTTAAGGAGGAAAGGAACATTTAATTTTGAGTGCATGTTACTCCACTTACAGATGCATCTAATAATAAGGGAAAAACAATACACTTATTTATGTCCCATTAGAAACAAAAGATGCTGTTAAAACACTTTGGAAGGCTGCCCTTGTAACTTTAAATGTTACAACATTACAAATACAATATTAATTTTGCCAAGAGTGACACAGAGAAACATTGGAAACAGAGAAATTGGGAACAATATCTTGCACTAAAAAAGACAGACATAACACCCTTGATCCAATATATCAAAATATTAAAACCCAACTGAGTTTCGTTTTGGAAGCTGTGTTGTACTAGTTGGCAATTTCCAAAGTCAAATTGAAATCGATCATCACACCAGGGATCTTGTTTAATTAACTGCATTTAACTACAAATGGATTGAAAGCACTAAGAAATTGTGAAGTTTTCATGCCAAGTTTCAAGTCAACCTCTCCGCCTCCCAACCAGAAATAATCTTCTTCTAACTTAGTAATTGCTTCATCTATTATCACCTGAACAGAAACTTTTTAACCTATTAACCTTGGTGGTTCCATTAGGATGAGGGAAGGAAAATTAGAGTTTGATGGGGATAAAAATGAAATTACCGGGATATCTGTCTGCATTCCAATGCAAGTGACTGCATTATGTATGAATCCGGTGAGTTTGAGTGATTCATCTTCTGGAGCTAGTCTCACTAAATAATGCAAGGTAAATTGACATATCAAAATAAAGATATTCAGCTAAACTTTTAAAGCTAGTTCTGCATATATTACACTTTGGAACTTATATATTTTCGGGAATGTGCATTTGTTTGGTTATATTGAACTAAGAGTTTCCATTTGGCCATATATGTTGTTTAAGCTCATTAAAAATTATAGCAATCAAACTGTAATAAAATTCTGTATGTTTATGGGACTGGTACAGACTGATAAAAATGCTGAAATACTGCAGAATTGTGTCATTGCATGATTAGGTTGATTGGTAATGAAACTCATTCATGCAGTCCGGGCTTAGCTTTGGTGGAAATCGGAACAGGGCACACAAGATTTTGCACCAGCTGTATCACCCTAAGGGTGTACAGTGCAGTTGGACCGTGGTTATAATGTTACACTGTTCCAGTGGTACCTTTATCAAGTTGTTACTTAACCAGTATATTGCACTTCTCTGTAGAGATTGTGCAAAAGTTATTGCCCAATCAATCTTAGTTAAAGGTATTGAAGAGATGATGTATGACTCACTATTGAATCGCTTCTTCGGCACTTTCTTGTCATTTAAGGCATAAAGGAAATTCTTGATATTTTCTGCATTAAGCCTTGCCATATACTGTACAAAATCACAAGAAAACACGTGATTAAATTTTCAGAGGAGAGCGCTATAGCCTATAGTAAATACCGAAGCTTACATTTATTAATTACCTGAACCACAACAACATAGTATTTTGAATTGTTGGGGTTGCTACAATCTGTAATATCTTCAGGAGCTTGGGTATTGACCTGAGAGGAAAGCCAATTGACAGTGCAGTAATTAAGGATCAATTAAATGCCAGAAAAATTGCATACACTGATACACACAAGCAAGAAGCAATTGATGTGCCACTATAACTGGACATGAACAAGCAAGTAGAGACAGCACATCGTGATGTATTAACAAAAAGGCCCTAAAATTACTAAATATGATTGCTCTGGACAATGCAACTTAGGTGTTCGACAAAATGCCAAGGAGGGAACATGTCCAACAAATGCATTTACCATGACGATGCTCTTGCATAGCTGTTCAATGCGGGAGGCATCGAGTATCTGTCGCCTAAATTCAAGGCTCTGATCGTAGTAATCGAAGGGGACACGCTTCCAGGCGAAGTCGCTGACGCCTCTTGCGAGGAGGATAGCGGATAGACGCTTCTCCGTGGACTCGGCGGTGGTCTCTGCGCTTCCGGTCGAGGATGAGATGGAGGAGGAAGAGAGGCGTGACTCGAGACGAGCGATGCGATCAACGATTCGAGTTTGTTTTGCTGCCAAAGCCGCCAGCGCCGTCATGGTTGTCAATTGTAAAATAGCTTGCTTAGGAAACGAAGACTTGTATTTAACTGCGAAGATGCCAAGTCTAAACCACTAGCACAAGGCTATCGGATTTTTCACATTTATTTTTTAGTTTGTTTAATAAATAAGAAAAAAACTGAAAAGATTTCCGATTCTGTTTGCGCAGCTCGTTGAATCTGAGCATCACATCAATTTTTCTGAATATTTCATACATCTAGTGCCTATTAAATCACATTTTTGTTTGTTTAACAATTGTAAATCAGCGCAAATTAGTGATTTGACAACGGATCGGCTCGGGTTGGGCTGGATCGGTTCAAATCCGTCCGATCCAACGGGTTGGTCGGTTTACGGGTCGGCCGATCTAACGGGTTGGCCGAGCCAGATTTCAACGAGTTCAAATTTTGTAGGCCGGCCGCAACTCGTCTTAGGTCCATGGGTCAGCGGACCGACGGATTTGAGGCAGGTTCAGACGCGTCGGTCCGGGTTGGGTTAACGGGTTGTATGAGTTTTTTTTGTTTTTTTGAAATTTTTAGATTTTTTTAGAATTTTTTTAATTTAATTGATTATTCCAGAGTTGAGACAGCTTTTGCACGGGTTTTGACGAAATTCGGCAGGTTTTGACGGGTTTCGACGGGTTTGGGATGGGTCGGGTCGGTCCGGGCGGATCCAATCTCGGACTGAATTTGAGTCGGATTTTTCCAAAAAAATTTGGCCACCACACGTCTTTGATCCCCGGTTTTTTTTGGACAGATCCGCACCGGTTGAACTTCGGGTCGGACCGAGTCGGATCACGGCCTCGGGTTTTCCGAGCCGCATCGGACCAGGTCAAATTTTATCAAATCTCTAGCGCAAATGACTAGCTAATTAGGGTGAAGTTTGAACACAGAGGTGAGATTTAGCAATAAATGCCGGGAATTAATTCCTATATGTCAAAAAAAGAAAAGGAACAATTGTAAATGTGCTTACTTGGGGACGATTTATATGATATCAGAGTAGCAGCAGCTACAAAAAATTTCTTCATTCATTTTGTAGATAAATTATAAAATGAAAGCTGATAATTAGTTATAATATTCAGTTTCATCGTTTTACTTCATAACTTAAAAAGAATTTTTAAAAGTAGTTAAACATAATCTGCACATAGAAATGATATATTATTTTTCTAATTTTTGCTTTTATTTTTTTTCAATTTCTACTTTCGCTTTAATTTCGAAATAATTGTGACAACAAGATATAGACATAAAATATTGTGAAAACGTTTTCATGACGAAATGCAAACGGTCCAAATTATATTTCCTCAAGTCCCAAATTTCGATTTAAGTTGTCTGATAGATTTTCCATATTGAAATCTTATGAGAAATAAAACTTCGTTATTTTAAAATGACACCGTTTAATATTAAAAAATGACTCTTCAAGATTGTTTCAAAAATAACATCTTCATTGCATTGAATTTTAATTGCATCAACGAAAGAAAGAACAAAGAAGAGGCCAAAAAACCTTCTGTTTTGGGAAAGTATGCCTTGAAATTCTTTGTATTTTATGCAAAAAAATAATTATCTTCAACAGCTGAAGTCAAAACTTGTTATCACAATGGGCTTTTCTCAAAATAATGTTGTCAATAATAGATAAAAAAAAAAGGGACTAGTCACATTACAATCTACTTGTATACTAAATAATATTTGCCATAATATTTGATATGCTAAACATAATTACACGTAGTCCAAAATTTATTTATTGAATTTGATGTTTCAAATTCCAACAATATTGGTTTGCCAATAGCCAAAATCTAAGAAACATGCTCTTATTTCTACATAATCTGACTTTCATAACCTCCGATGGATCTCACCGTCGACCATATCACAACCATTTTCTCCTCACGATGATGCTAACGGGACAACTTGATCAGCAATTGGTTCAGACGATCGCCAGAGCGATGGAGCAAAGGCACATGTTGTCGGATGAAAATGTGAGCTGTGGAGTTTCAGTGAAGAAGAGGGCGAATACGGGTATCTCCACTTGTACCTAAAATCCAATGCTCTTGTCGCAGATCCGATCTGTGCTGGCGCAAAAACGGGTAGGTATTTTGAACACATTTAAGTTTTTAACTCTCGAATGAAATAGGAATCTTCTTTGATGAAGAGAGCTGGATGGGATGTCTTCTCCAAGTCTCACAAGGTGATTGGACAACCATACAGCGCCGTCCACATCAACCCTAACCAGCCAATCCCAAAAACCTAACCCCCTATACCCCCACAAAAACACTGCTACCCACTTTACAACCCTACGAATTATAGACATCCACCCCACCCTCCAAAAATCTTTCTCCTCAAAACCTACAACCTATTTTTTCAAAAGCAAACCTCATTCCTTTCCCACAATGAAAGCTCCAACTCCTAAGACTCAAGGAAACTCCCCCTATCCTCCCCACCAACACTCAACCAGCCACCACCCCGGCCATCTTATGCTCAGGCAACAACCTCCAGCAGCTGAAATCGTCGCCTAGCATCTCAGCCACCCTCAAACCTGGGCATCCGCCGGCCCACCTTGGTTTCACTTAAGCCTAAGAGAGATAACAGACCCGTTAATTCCAACTCCACTCAGCCATTTATGACCAAAGTAGAGTACAAACCTCTCTCCCCAAATGCTCTAAGGATGATAGTCAAGAAGCTCCATTTCCCTCCATCAAAGGATCACCGGGCATGGAAAGGCCGATGTTACGACTGTTTTGTGGTAGGCCACGTCCCAGGCGCATGCGAAGGCATGATGGTATGCCACAACTGTCTTCAAACCGGCCACAAGGCAAAGAACTGCAAGTCTCAAAACAATGGCACGGCATATCGGCCGAGAGATCTTACACCAAAGGGCCCGGCGGGAGATGACTTCATGCCATCAAATCGACCACAAGTTGCATTCACTCACATCCACAAAACCCCCAACCTATCCCAGGAAATAACAACTCTTCGTCGTGCGATAGTGATCGATGCACGCCTACTCAAATACCATCACTCAACTACTGTCATGGCAGATTTTGTCAAAGAATGGAGCTCATCTTACTCGGCTCAGATATCCAAAATAGGGGAGCACAAATACATCCTTATTCTCCCCGAGGATGTTTCTTGCAAGGACTTTATGGCAGCCGTCCATCTTAACCTAAAAAATGTAAGGTACGTTTGGTACCAATGGTCCCCCCCTCATGGCTCGACCTCGAGCTCAACTAGCATTTCGAGTTTGGATACGCCTTCATAATCTACCCCATTTTGCTTGGTCACTTGACAAGCTTCAGATTGATTATCGACCACGGCCGGCTCGACAACTTCATATCCATTGAGCACGTCGATCTCCTCGTCGCAACCCCAGACTTGGCCCTCGTCCCAAAGAACATCTCTTTGTTCACATTGGGTGTTGCTCCACTCATGAAAGTGCAAGTCCTCGGCTGGGTCAAGGACAAGTTCAACATTCCGGTACCCCGAGACACAACCTCGTCGGAGGAACTGTTCAAGGAACGAGAATTTTACCTCAAAGAACTTAGGGCTGCCCCCGACCATCTCGACCGACGCCCACTCGGCATTCGAAGGCTTACAATTCAGTGGGAGTGTATTCTGTAATGATCACCCGTTAGACCTGTTGCCAAGTGATCTAGAGGATATGGCATGTAGCAAACAATTCCTCAAGGAGCTTATCGAGTCAACACCACCTGAGATGATAAAAATTTTCTTTTGTCGGTTTTCAGTTCTCTCTAAGGCCAATCCCGCCAAAAAGAGAAAAATGGACATTTCCATTTCAAGAGCTACAGCAGACAGCGAGAAAATTCAAAATCAGCATGACCAATAGCCAACTGGGCTGCCAAACATTACAGCTGATCTGGACTGCTCAAGGTAGAAAAAGTACCTGCAAAAAGCACCTAGAAATTTCCAGTCGGTCCACTTCGAAACTTAAGTCCAAAAACAACGAAAAACAACTATACTCTATGGACTGCACAAGACAAACAAATCTATCTTCTTTAGCAGAGGCCGACAGGGAGAAAATGGGCCACCCTCGCCATAGACCTGGAAAAGAACAACTCATATACAGACCCAAATTTCCAGCCCGGCCATCTGGCCCGAAATTACTCCAAGCGTCTTTCGATGCGGCCCGACCCAAACCCAATGTGGCTAGAACCCTAATAATGCAGGATGATCCAAGCCCAGATGCAATGGAAATAGACGGGCCCGTTAAACAGCACCACAACTCACCATTAAACATCTCCAACCTGGCCTAATACCAACCCTATCCAACTCAACACTGCCCCAATACCTCCACCCGACCTTGCTCCCCAAACTAACAAGCCACCATCAAAGAACTAATGCCACCTCCTCTCACCACCCCTCTGCCACCACAAGCCTCCTCACCAAAACCAAACAACGAAGCACTCGAACCACCCAAATGCCCCGTCGCCCCATCTGACAACAACCACTGCTTTTTTGCAAATAGGCACCCTACTGACCGTACAAACCAACTAGCTCCAGGCCGTTCCAATTCACCACATCCAGCACCACCGAGCCAAATCTACCCAGATTCGAAGGCGATAATCAGGATAGCCAATTTCACTTCTCCTCCTAAGGAAACCCGTTCTACCATTCATACCAAACTGAGCCGATATCCCCATGCCATGACCGTCAGGCGCAGCGCCTGTAACCCCAAAGCACCAACTCGGCTAAGTGGTATGATTATGATACCAGCAAGAAAGAATCATAGAGGTCCCAAGGCCATCAAAACCTCAGCTGACAGTGCAAAAATCAACGAGCTCCTACTTGCCCTCCAGGAAGAAAAACTCGGAGCCCAACCACTGCATCCCGGAGAAATCTAGACCCTTCGGGAGCACATTCAGATCGGCAAATTCTGTATGGATAAGTTTCAGAAAGAAGATGGCTCATTCGACGGAGCAAGACCTCGTGTCGACCGAGGGTGAGAAACTAGGGGCAGCAGGAGACACGACCCTTGACAGCCAACAAGAAGCGATCTAGGATGACACCAAGGGCTAGCTGGACGAGGTAGACTACGGCCTCGACGACGAGGACCTACTGGCGGAAACACCGTAGACACAAGGCAATAGCTCATCCCGGGACCAAGCAAACATGTCCCAATTTTGTTTTATCTCAGTTTTTTGTAAAGATTATGCTCCCAGCAGCTATCTATTTTGACTAAATTAGGAAGTTTTGGTTTGTCATGTTAACATTACTCTCATGGAATATTAGAGGGCTAGGGGACTATAGGAAATGCTTGGTAGTTCGCAACATACTTAGAGATCAAAATTGTACACTCATATGTCTTCAAGAAACTAAATGGGATGAGACATCTTTTTTCAAATGTAGGCAAGTCTGTCCTCCTCGCTTCACTTCTTTTCATTACAAAAATGCAACAGAAAGTAAGGGTGGGACACTAATAGCATGGACAAAGCAATACCATCAAGAATTCCAAATAACACACGATTTCTCCTGTACAGTGATCCTTACACATGATAATCCCAAATTCATGCAAACGAACATCTACGGATCGAAAATAGACTCGAGGAAAATAGACCTACTTAACAAGCTAAGAACTATTACACAAATTAATGATCTACCATGGATACTAGTAGGTGATTTTAACATGTTAAGGATGTCGAGTGACACTATGGGCTCATCTTTCAACTTAGGAATCGCGCTGGAATTTAACCACTATCTTCACGAACTATCACTGCAGGAAATTGGGCTACTAATGAGGCAATACACATATTCAAATAAGCACCCAACTCCGACACTATATAAATTAGATAGAATATTTTTGTCAACACAATGGAACTCAAACCCAGCAACTCTAGTACTGGCCACAACGGAAGACATATCAGCACCAATCTCGGACCATATTCCGATAAAACTACACGTCAATTCAAATTTGAGCAATTTAGGCTTTGCTTTGCCGAATCACGAGAAATTGTGCAACAGGCATGGAACATACCCAATCTCTCACCGGTGCAAGCACTGGACTACCTGTGCCGAATTACCGCAACCAAAAAAGCCCTGACAGATTAGGCAACCAAGAATTTTTCCAAGGTCACATCCTTTCTCAACACAACCAACCAAATCATACTAGCTCTAGACAAAGCCGAAGAACGACGCCAACTACTCCCATGGGAATTCTCCTTTAGATTAGAACTAAGAGAACACGCATACACACTCTCCCTCATTCAGGAACACAAATGGCAACAACGTTAAAGCTAGGAACAAAAACACTAAATACTTTCATAACCTAGCCACCAATCGATTTAAAAACAACCATGTAACAAAATTACAAGTTCGGGACACAACCCACGACAATCCAGATCAAATCACCTTAGCATTCTCACAATATTTTAAGGACATCATGGGACAATCAACATCAACAAAGGACTTCCCAAACAATATTACGGAAATAGCATCGAGCGAGAGTCTCGCAAACCTTGACATGAAATTCAGAGAAGAGGAAATCAAAAGTGCTGTATTTGCCTTAGCAAATGGAAAATCCTCAGGGCCAGAAGGCTTCCCATCGAAATTTTTTCAAACATATTGGGACATAATCAAACCTGCAATCCTCCAAATAGTCAACGCATTTCACCGAAATGAATTAGATCTTTGGAGACTAAATCAAGCCAACATCACGGTAATCCCCAAATTCGAGGTTGCATACAAAATTGAAGACTTTTGCCCAATCAGCGTACTCTCTACGATTCCAAAACTTCTGGAAAAGCTTTTGGCAACTCGATTACAAAAAAACACTACCAACGATGATATCACCAAACCAAACAGCATTCATAAAGGGTCGTAGCCTTATGGACTTTTTTCTCATAGCTAGAGAATCTATCATTCTAAGGAACAAACTAAAAATCCCATTTGTTCTTATAAAGGTTGATTTCTGTAAAGCCTTTGACACAGTTTCGTGGAGTTTTCTCCTCACTCACCTACAAAGAAAGGGCTTCCTAGATCAATGGATATCATGGATAAAAACTTATTCATCTCATCTTCCTTAGCTGTTAAGATTAATGGCAACATAAGACCATGTTTCTTTCACCAAAGATGATTAAGGTAGGGAGACCCACTCTCACCACTACTCTTCATACTAGCTGCGGGCACTCTACAATCCTTACAACACTCAGTACGGCATGAATTTTTACAGATGCCTATGCTACACCTATCAGCGTTCTAATTCGCGAATGACACATTGATAATATCTCAGGCGCACCCACACAACCTACGGACACTACAACAAACACTAAGGACCTACGCGAACATCTCAGGATTAAACTTAAATCCTTCCAAAAGCACCTTCTTGCCCCAAATCGATTGTGCTGCGCTGCAGGACATAAGCGATTGCGCTGCGCTGCAGACACCACAACACCTTCTTCTGGCTATTCAAGACATAATTGGTTGCACTGCACAATATTTTCCTCTCAAATATCTAGGACTACCTCTGACTATCACTAGACCAACAAAGGAAACATTCCAACCTTTACTGACAACCATTCAAAGGAGACTCTCAATGATGACAAGGTAAATTCCTATTCAAACGAGGGAGGTTAATCCTCATAAACTCTGTTATCAATGCTCTATCCCTACACTTCACGCAGGCATTTAAACTCCCCACCTGGCTCATAAAACACATTGAAATGATTAGGGGTACTTGATCTCCAAACATTTTTAAACGCTGTTAAAATGGACTTGGAAAATATATACACGTGAGGACCCCTCCCTACTTGCCACCTTCATACATCAACACATCAATATCACACCACTTCATAACGACCAAGCAGATCACTTAATTAACAATAACCCATCCTTCTTCATTCGAGATATTTTACCATATCGCTCCTTCGTGCAAGCGGCATCATAAAGGACACACGAGGGCAACATTATCTGGAGTCTTACACACATGGGACTTTACTCCTCACAATCAGCATACAAATGCCTAATCAACCCGGGGGAAACATCTAGGGACCACCACTTCATTTGGAACACAAAAGCACCATTGAAAGTCAAAATATTTACATGGACACTACTTAAAGACCGCCTTCCAACTGGAGATCTCCAAGCAAAGCAAGGATGCCCACGACAAGATTTTTGTGTCATGTGCCGAGAACCAATACTCGAAACGCCAAATCATCTTTTCATCTCCTGCACGTACATGGCCAACATCTAGCATAATATTCGCCCCAATCTTTTCATAACCAACGACATATATGAGTTGTGGAACAGGAATAAACAACATTTGACGGAGGAAGAACGAAAAAGATGGAACACCATCATGCAGGCTACTATGTGGACGATCTAAGAAGAGCGAAACAATCGCATATTCAACGGAACAAATCAACCTCAGGCACACATCACGGTCCAGATCAACAACAACATCTTCATGTGGTTGACGCATTGCTAAACAAGACCTAAACACATTACCACTACTGCTCATTAACACAATAGGATAGGATTTGCGGCACGGCCGCAACCTAGACTCTTTTCCTTTTATTTTCACATATGTACAAACGGAATAAGTGAAAAAAATTCCTGTAGGATTGTAGGTAAAACCTACAATTCAAAAAACAAGTTTTTTAACTCGACACTCACTCGAGGCCAAAGTGGAAGTTCCTAGTTGAATTAGGTGCGGATGGGTGACAGGCTAGAAGAGCCGAAATTAGAATGAAATTCTCAAAATGAAGTTCTCTGAGAGAAGTTAAGAATATACAAGGGTAGTTTGGGTATTATTACATTATTTTTTTAATTCTGATGTATTACTATAATGACGAATTTCAAAGCTGGTCAGTTTTATGATGATATATTAAACTAAATATGAAGTTTATAGTGACAATTTTAAAAACTCCAGACTTTGTAGTGGCAAAAATAATTATCCCTTTTCTTTTTTGCAGCTGAGGTGCTAGCTAGCAAGTACAAATATTTTAGACTATTATCAATTCTAGAAAATATCACTATGACATATTTAACCTTTTAAATCGGACAAAAAAAGCTTTTAAAATCGGACTACACGCCACTGTTATTGAAGGCGCTTTTAAAAGTCCAAATCGTCCGCTTTTAAAAGGTTAGCGTTTAAAACCGGTGTGGTCCGCTTCTAAAAACATTTTTAACAGCGGAGTGGTCCGCTTCTAAAAAGGTTTTTTACATCGGATCCTGCCATAACGCCCGCTTTAAAATAAAATATTTAATACCAAACCCTAAGTTGGCGTCCGGTTTAAAAGACCCAATTAAAAATTTGACACCGGTGTAAAGACCCAATTCATATTAATGTGGTCCGCTTCTCTTTGGTCAGGCCGGTGCAAAACATTTTTCAAATTTTTTAAAAATGATCTAGAATCTTATAATTTTTCCAAAAATGATCTAGATTATAATTTTAGAAATAACCTAAAATTTTAGAATTTGTTCTAAAATAGCCTAATGTTGTTTATTTAAATTTCAAATTCAAAATTAATTTCACATATATATTTAAGATTCAAGTTCCACATATATATTTTAGAATCAAAATTTCTCTTGATTCGTGGGGTTATTATTTTGCTTGATTCATGTTTCAAATTTCTAAGAAATAGAACTTTTCAGATGAGAGAAAGAGAAATAAATCAAAAGACAAATGAATTTTTTTTTCAAGTAGCTAGAAATTTTTTTTTGCTTAGAGAAGAGATCAAATGAGAGAAAGAGATGAATTATATAGAGAATCAAAGAGGTGATTCGTTGGATTTTTCTGAGTGATTTTTGAGTGTTGGATCATTCTAGAATGGATGTTGTGGATTAGAAGCAACAACGACGATCCGTGGGATATCTTTTAGAATTGGAGTGTATAAAAGATTCGGTTTAAAAGACCCCTTTAACATTGGCCTGTACAGTGGTCCGATTTAAAAGACCAATTTAACACCGACCTGTCTAGTGGTTCGATTTAAAAGCACCCCCTTTAACACCGACCTGTACAGTGGTCCAATTTAAAAGACCTCTTTAACACCGGCCTGTACAGTGGTCCGGTTTAAAAGACCCCTTTAACACTGGCCTGTACATTGGTCCGGTTTAAAAGACACTTTTAGCACCGGCCTGTGATATTTTAGCAACCTTTAACACCCAACCTTTAACACCAGTTTAAAAGACACAATTAAAAGAGGGACTGTGAAAGCCTCTTTCTGTAATAGTGTATGTAACGTATATATTTTGTTCAAAAATGCAGCTAATGCTCCCCATCTAGTTTGGGATCCATTTGAGACCCACATGTCAGTGTTAGTAGTAGGGAATTGTGTGTGTGGGGGGGGGGGGGGGGAGGCGGAGCCATTGTATACGGGTCCATTATGTTCATGTTATCAATATTGGAGTGCAGTCACTACTAGAATTGTCGTTGTTACTTTGGGAGGAAAAATGCCATTTCCCTGGTCGTAAGGAGGAAAAAAGCATCATTTCCCTGAATTAATCAGGGAAAAGCTCTCAGGGAACTGCTCTTGACACAAAAGCTACCTTTTCCATAGAATACCAGGGAAAAACTATATTTTCGTGAAGTTAACCACGGAAGTGATTCAACGGAAATGAGTTAGCGTCTGAGTTCCCCTCTTCTTAGTTTCGTGGGTACCATTCAATATTTCCCTGGATTGTGCACGAAACAAGTCATACATAATCATTTTTCGTCAGACGTGGCCCCACTGAGTTATGCAGGCAAATAGTTGTATTATTTCCCTAGTTTATACTTCTACAGAAAAAATTTAAAGCAATCCACGGAAATAACATATATAATAATTATATAATTGTGCAGATTTATTATTATTTCTGTCAGTAGGTACATCACTTCCATCAGAAAATAAATTAATTTTGAAATCCATTTTTCCTGAACAACATTATTTCTGTCGGTAGTTTGTATTACTTCCATCAGTATTAATTTGAAATCCATTTTTTTGGAACATCATTTCTGTCGGTAGTGTACATTACTTCCATCAGTAAATATTATTTTAGAAATCCATTTTTTAAGTAAAATCTATTATTTATCACAATAGCACATTTTTGAAATGTAAAATTATCACATTTAATAAACAAATATACATTGATAATGACTTTAAATTATATATCATATAAAAGTACCAACTGCAAGTTTTATATATCAGCAAATATACATTGTAAATTTTCAGATAATATTTCATTTTTGTGATGTAATTTAATGATGATGCATTTAATGTAGGTACGCAATGTTAGGCTCGAACTTTCAACAAATGGACTCATGCCATATAGCTTGAATGCGGCTTCTTACTCTTGTTGGTTGGTCTTTGTTTTTTCCTATAATCTTCCACCTGGTCTTCTAATGAAAGAAGATACCATCTTCCTTACACTCCTACTTCCTGGACCAACACATCCCGATCGAGACATCGATGTACTTTTAAAACCTTTAATTGATGAACTGAAAAGCTTGTGGGTGGATGGAATTGAGACGTATGATGTGTCAAGAAAGCAACATTTCATCATGAAGGCATCGCTTCTTTGGACGGTAAGCGATTTTCTCGCCTATGAGATGCTAAGTGGCTGGGGCACACATGGACGGTTGGGATGCCCTTATTGCATGGGTGCAACAAAATCCTTTCGCCTAGAGAATGGAGGTAAACCAACATGGTTTGGTTGTCATAGGTGTTTTCTAGAGGAAAATCATGAATTTCGTCAAGATTGATCAATTTTATTAAGGGTAAGGTCGATAATGATCCTAGACCACCAATGTT